>MU279097.1:0-144459 GCA_022385715.1 Xylaria cubensis | reverse complement strand
ATTTTAAAAGTAATAAACTTATTTAAATTATTTAATATAATAAAGTTATAATAATCTTTTTTTATTTTATTAATAATATTAATATTATAATATATGTTTTATAAATATATTAATAGCTAATTAAAAATTTTTAATTAATTAAAATATATATTAATAAAATAAAGCTATAAATTTAAAGTAGTAATATTATTTAAATATAACTTAATGTTAACTATTTTAATAATATTATTAATAAACTAGTTAATATTATTAATAAAATAGTTTTTTATTTTATATTATTATATTTTAAATTTAATATTATTATTATTAAAAAAAATAAATATATTAATTTTAATAAACTTATATATACTTTTTTTTATATAATTTATTTATATAAAACTAAAATAATTATATATAAATAAATTTATAACATATTAATTTATATTATTTAATTAATTTTAAAATTAGTTATGCTTAGTTTTAATTATTTTTAACTCTTTTAATATATAACTAAATATAATATTTATAAAATTAAGTATTATATAATTAAATCTTTTTTTATTAAGTTAAAACTATTTAATTTTAATTTTTAAGTTTTTAATTTTTTTTTTTAGTTTATTATTAATAAGTTTTAGATTTAAAATTTTTTTTATGCTTTTAATACTAAAATATTATGCTTAATTAATAATAAAGTTTAATTAAAAGCTAGCAGTAATAAAAAGCTTATATAAATTTTAAATATATTAATAAAACGTATATAACATAAATTTTTTAATTTTAAACTTAAGCTATATAGTATTAAAATTATTATAAAAAAAATAAAACCTTTTTATATTTATTAATTTTATAATATTAAGCATTACTACTTTAGCTTTTTTTATTAATAATATAAAAAAAAATGCAAGGTTATTATTTTTTAAGTAATAACTTATGTAATTTTTTATTAAAGCATTTATATTTTGCTATAATTTTTATATGCTATTATAATAATAAGCATTAATAAACTTTTTGCTAATAATTTAAGTATTAAAAAGTTTTATATTTTATAAAAAAGTTTTTTTTTAGTTTTAGTTAAATATAATAATGCTAGCATTAAAAATTTATATATAAAACAATATTAATAATTAGTATTAAGTTTTAAATCTAAATATTTTATTAGTTTTAAAATTAAAAGACTTTAAATTATTAAGGTTAAAACAAACTTACTTTTTAGCTGCTTATTTAAATATAGCTTGCTTTTTAAAAGATTAAGCTATATTAGTTAGCTAGCTAATATATATTAAGTAAATATAAGCTTTTGCTTAAATAAGTATTAAGGTTTATTTTAGTTTAGTTTTTAAAATAAATCCGGTTTATTAATAACTTTGTTTAATAAATTGCTAAGTTAGTTTAATTCTTATTTAAATTTAAATAAGAAATATTAAAAAGCAGTTTTAATACTTTATAATAAATAACTTATAAATTATTATACGTTATATTAAATTAAAGTTAAAGCTTTAATAATAAGTGCTATATTATATAAAATTTATAAATAAAAAACTAAAAATAATAAAATTTACACAGCAAATTTTATAAGCATAATATATATAGCCGTAGTAATTAATATAATAGCTAATATAAATACATAATGCTTATTATTACTGCTAAATTAATTATGGGTGCAGTAGCTATTATAAAGCATAGCCTTATTAGCCCTAATCCGTAACTTTTTTTAAATCTTTTTTTTTATGCTATTATTATTTTTTTAA
Organism: Xylaria cubensis; assembly: GCA_022385715.1. Classification (NCBI taxonomy): domain Eukaryota; kingdom Fungi; phylum Ascomycota; class Sordariomycetes; order Xylariales; family Xylariaceae; genus Xylaria; species Xylaria cubensis. The sequence goes on along the minus strand of MU279097.1, from coordinate 142,732 downwards.
AGTTTTTAGTTTTATTAATAAATAAAATATATGTTTTTAATATAAATTATATAAGTTTAATAATAAAAAAGTTTAACGAATTAAGTAGCTATTTTATAATAATAATGCTTTTATTTTTTTAAAGTTTTTAGCATTATTTTAATAAATAATTAAATATGTTATTTTTTTAAGTAATAAAATTAACTTTTAAATATTTTGCTTATAAATTTTTAATAAAAAATATAAATTTAAACTTTAAAACTTTTTTATAGTAATATATTTAATTGATTTTATTGTTTTTTTTAACTTTTTAAATTTAAGCGTTAATATTTACATTAAAATTTTACTTTAATTTACGGCTAAAACAATTTTTAAAACTTAGCTTTAATATGTTATTTTTTAATTTTTATATAGCTTTTATAATAAGCTTAGCGCTTTTATTATATTTATTAATTATTATTTTATACTTTTTTTTTAAAGCTAAGGTTTTTAAAAGTTATATATATTAAGGTTTTATTTTAAACTAATAAAAAAAGCTTTAAAACATAAAATCTTTAAAGCTTTTTTATTGCTTTTATATTATGGCTTTAAAATAAGCTTTATTGCTTTATTTTTAAACCTTTTAAAAACTTTTAAATGCTTAAATAACTATAAAAGTTTTATTATTTTAAATTATTACTTTTTATTAATTTAAGGATTAGTTTTTAATTATTAAATAAAACTTTAAATAAATAATTAGGTTTTGTTTTTTTAAGCTAAGTTTAATAGTTTATTTAACTTTTTTAAACCTTTTTTTTTTTTAAGCTTTTAATACTGTTTTTTAAAATATTGTTTAATTGTTGTTTTATTCTTTATTAAATTTATTAGCTATTTTTTAAATAAAAAACTTGCGGCATATTTTATTAAATATTAAAATAATAACGATTTCTTTTTTCTGTTTATTTATTAATATTATTAAGCAACTTTTACTAAGCTAGTTTACTATATATTTAAATAAAATAAAACTTTTACTAAGGCTATAACTACGGCTTTTAGCTTTATTTAATAGATTATAAAAGCTATTAAGCAAATAGCCCGTTTTTTTTATAATAGCCGCTTATAAATAGCTTTTAAAATAAAGGACAAGGGCTTAAACGCATATAATAAAATTAAATTCTTTAATTATAATAAAGCTGCTAATAAAAACGAAGAAAACAATAAATACTTTGATAATTAAGCATTTAAGGTGGGAAATTAAGTATTAACGGGTTAAGTATATTAGGTGCCCGAGCCGTGTGTGGAAAATTTGATTCATACTATACCCCATTGCTTGGCGTATCCTTTGATTTATGCCCCGACCTTCGTACTCGACAGGGGTATTGAGCGGCACAAAGGCTTCGAAACAGATCAGCAGCAATTCTTCTACCCAAAATTATATACAGCCTCGTGAGCAACAGTATAATACTTTTGCCTTTTTAGTGCCTATCGCGGTGCTACGCCATTATCATCCTGTAAACCTGTAGGCGGGCTACGAGCGGGGAGGAAGATATGGGGCACATGCAGTTCAAACTCGTAGCATCACGATTACAAGATCACCCCGGGCATTTCCAAAAAGCCAGTGCCTTAAATGCCACAGTCCTACATACTCACCTAGTCACTTCTTCTCCCTCTCATTGGTTGTTGTCTAGCCCTTCCCAGTACCGTGGCAAGGAATCCATGTCTCTGGGCCTCTCCCGGAACCAATCCGGCGCATACCCAAAGTACTTCCGCATAGGTCCAAGCAAATGGCTGCCCGGTGAACAGTATCTGAAACGCTTGATGACCTCATCGACGCCCTGTGTCTCGTTGATGTACGCAAAGCACGCCGTGTTCTCCTCGGCCCATTCTGTCAAGCGATCCCAGCTGCGGCACATTCGCGTCTGGCCAAGCCCCGTAGTGATATTGGATGTTGTCGATGTGTAGAAGGGTGTGTCGTCGGCTTCGCAAAGAATGTTCTGCATCAGGTGATCCATGCAGTGCACTAGGTGCGTGTAAGAGTCTAGCTGCGGCCGATTGTAGTTGTAGAGGACGATGGCGCGGCGGACCTTGCGCTGCAGTTGAAATCAACAAACCTTGTCTCAGGCGAAGCGGGGGGGAAGATGCTTACCATGCAATGTAGGCTGTGGTGTGCGTTCAACAGATAGATCTGTCGGCCTTCGTCCCAGAAGAAAGGTGCCGACTCTGGTAGATCATGTGCGTTTGCCCATTCTTTGTCGAGGCTGATCTCGCCCGCGCTCGAATCCATGCTTTCCCATGCGATTGCTCGCTGCTCTTCAGTAGTGCTCCCCAGGCCAAAGGCCGACTGGGAGTTGTACTTGGTTGGTACATCTCGACGCAAGTGAGCTGTAGGCAGAGATCAGTATCTTGGCAGAGAAGATTATTGTCGGCTCGGTGAGGAAGGGAAGAGGTTATTACCGTACGGAGAGAAATCCTCTCGTGCATCTATTTTCCGCACATTATTGACTACAAGGACAATGTTTAATGATATCGAGACAAAGAGCAGAGCAATGAAAAATGTCAATCTTTTAGGTAGGCCATGTTTGTCTCGAGAAAATGACTCTGCGTCACTGTTCAGCGGTTCAGTTTCCTGAGGTGAAAACACCTCGTTTTTTACCTTCATGGCCAGACTGTTCGCAAGACCAGGTTGAGGGAGGGAAAGGGTTGTATGGTTTGATACAGATTTGTATGGGAATATTTATAGTTATATTTGTTTGTCTCTGTCCCCACTACTAAACAGTTTGTATTTTAAAGCGTTAAGCTTAAATAACATGGATTTACTATAATAACTGCATTTCCTATTACAGAGTTGCATTATACTTTAATTGATATATAATATTCCTATGTAAATTTGTATGCAAAAAGAATCACGACCGGCCTACCCATTGTGACCTGTAATACAGTCGACCGACTGGGGTCTTGGTACGTCTACATTTCATCAATACAGATGGCCACACAGCCGTTACTGGGGAAATTCGAAACATTGTTCGATTACACTCAGTTTAGTGTCTACGTACGGTCTGACGGATTTATTAACACTGCCATTTCAGTGTCGCTGACCCGACGCGGTTCCACCTTTTGCATCAGATCCTCCCAGTCCACACAGTCATGTTCGGGCGACTCCAACTTTAGCATGGGCTCTCTGCTGCCTGCCGCCCAGTGGAAGGTCATTAGCGACGTGTCTGGATGACACATCAACGCTTGTCGGATCAAGTCCAGGCAATGATCTGGATGGTAAAATTAGCCCGGCGTGGAGAGCCACCAGCGGTAATTCTACTGTACTTACCAGTATGTAAAAGCCAGTGTGGTGTCTCCTCAGGGCCGACTTCTGGATGATAGTGGTCACGGTAGATCCACTGGCGGAGATATTTCTGGAGGATGTTGGTGATAAACAGCACAGTTCGGGAATGGTAGTTGAGTAGCAGTCACTTACTACACAGTGTAACTGGTGGCTCACGTCCATCCAGACCAAAGAGCCCTGCCCGTTAGGAAGCCGAACCGAAGTCTGGTTCGAGGACGCAATCTCTCTGTCAGATACGCGTAGGTTGATATGATCGAGCAGTTTCGTCCATGCTCGATCAATGTCTTTGCTGGGAGAGCCTGCGTATGGGCTCTCCGAAGAGAGAACAAAACGCTGATTGCGAAGTGTAAGAGGCTCACCGTTCCAAGCTGGACGGCTCGATTAGCGAACCTTGAAGATGCTGAGGGGGTAGAGAATGCTCACACAATGTGCTCACACGAGAACAATTATAATTCAATGGATATGCAATCAGGACGATTGCGGTAAAGCAGACATAGAGAATGAAGAAGATTGTGTGCAAGAGTAGACCCCTACGGGGCCATCGTTTATACAACCTCTCATCGTCTTCGTTATGCCGCAGAAAGTGCTTATTTTCTTCCCTGTCTCTGCTATCCATCAGGAAACATTTGACAATACAAGCAATGCACACCTGGGAATGTCATATGGTAATGGAAGGGACTAGGGAAACCATCAAACCTGTATTTGGCCTTATCTAGTGCGGCACACTTAAACCCCATACAGAGCCGGTAGTCTCGGCTCGCGGGGACTCCAACCATCTGCCGCCTCTCACGCCACCACCGACCAGGCTCCCACACCATATTTCTACATCTGTTGAATGCCGACAGCCTTTGCAAGACTCAAACTTCTCGACGCACTCACAGTCTTGACTATCGAAAATGAACGTACATACTTGGTCTATTCCTACATGGCACAACTACAGCCCCTTGCCTGGCGACTATAACGGCAAGCGCTTGTCCGCGTTTTCAGCTGGGAGCTCGTTTCAGAGCCTATTGCTCAAGACAGCTCTGGTCTGCTTGTTTATAATTTCCAGTTTTTTTGCAGGCAGACTTTCGATGAGTACCCCAAGCACTAAGATAGAGAAGGCGTTCGGACGTAAGTCTAACCCTGCTACCTTGCCTTACCTATCGAGCTAATAGTACTGACAAACATCTCCCTAGTCGAGACAAGTAACTACTTATTCGAGTACAAACGTACTTTCGGAGAGGCACCCTCCAACGCAACCAATGCTGCATGGGAGTCGCTGTTCCCCCAGCACGGTGGATTTTTTGTACATCCCGAACTGGCACCGAAGCGTTCCGCCTTTTCTGTGTTTCATCAGTTGCATTGCCTGGTAGCCTTCACTTGCTCAATTGGTGCCTACCTCACGAAACTGACAATATTTAGGATGAACTGCGCCATGGGTTCTACGTGCTGCATGAGCAGGTTATAGCGTATTCGGAAATGATTGGCGATCGCCAACCGGGGGCTCGGAGCCACTGGCCGGGGCGAGCGCTGCAGGAGCATTCGTTGGGTCACATTCGCCATTGCATCGACTTGCTACGACAGAGCCTGATGTGTAACGCTGACTTGACGGTGGAGCTGAAGAACGAGGAGCTGGGAGGGGTGACCGGATTTGGCACGGTACATCGCTGCATCAACTGGCCGGCTCTGTTGGAATGGATCCAGCCGTATGAGGGAACAGATTCCCCGCCAATCCTCCAGGAACATGACTACACGGGCCGTCCCGTCGCGTCCTAGTCCGTTCCTACAATGACGATGGTGACGGCGCCTCGGGCACCTACCTGGCTCGAAAAGTAGGTAGTTTGGATACTCCTCGATTCGGCTACACTTTGGGATTTTCTACAATTCTTTTTAGTACTTGGCTCATACATTAAATGGATCCAATTAAGTTGGTATCTCTTCAACTCTCATTTCGGCACCAGTAATTACTTACCCTCAAGTTGAAAACTGGGTAGATCAGCACAATTGCATATATTTCAATGTTACTTCATAACTAGTACATACCAGTACAGAATCAATAGGAGCAACATATTGCAGTCGCGTTGCAAGTCACTACATCCCAGTTCTATGCATGATCAAAATGTCGACCTTGCAAGTGACTGACGCCGCGGACGTATCTGAACTAGAGCAGCTGGCTCAAGACATTGCGTCCAAAACGCAAGAGTTCATAGCAGTCCTACGCAGAAACAGCTACGCGCTGCCCTCGCACGACCCAGGCACTGCCAGGAATGATTCACTTCCGATAGAGGGAACCATTTTACAAAGGAATTTGATGGAGCTCACGACGGAGCTGCAAGCTCTCGTCCAGGGCCCAAGATTATATGTACACAACCAGGTCTTGGCAGTGAGAGGCCCTTTCTTTGCCTGCGGGGCAGCTGCGACGGTCGATGAAACGCTGACTGCCGTCGTTTAAAGCACGTGAATCTAGTCAATCTACATGCTATTTACAGCTTCAAACTCCCGAGCAGGGTGCCCGTGGAGGGCAGCATCAGTTACGCAGAACTAGCCGGAAAGATTCAAGTAGGCGAGGATGTGGTTCGCCGCATTGCACGATATGCCATTACAAAGCACATTTTCCGAGAAGTTGACGGTGGCAACAGGCTCGCACACTCGGCTACGTCCAAGATGCTGGCCGAGTCGCCTATGATGATGGAATGGATTGGAATGGTCTGCGAAGAGATGTGGCCTGCTGCAACGCAGGCAGTCCCAGCCCTGGCAAAGTGGCCTAAGTCGCAAGAACCACAACACTCGGTAAGCTAATAGGATGCCTTGCATTAGAGAGTTCCCTATTCATACGGAAACTGTAGGGATATGCACTCGCGCATGGGCTGGAGACACACGTCTTCGACATGCTGATGGACCAGCCTGAGCGGGCCGCGCGCTTTGCCAACGCCATGGTCTACTTCAACTCGATTGAAGGCCTTGCATCGCACCACCTGTGCGATGCCTACGACTGGAAATCGGTCTCGCAGGTTGTCGACATTGGCGGCTCGGCCGGCTCCACCGCAGTGGCACTCGCGACACACCTGCCGCGAATGAGCATTGTCATCCAGGATCAAGCTATTCTTGAGGACTATGCGCGACAGTCCATTCCGCCCGCGTTAGCTGATCGTATCTCCTTCATGGCACACGACTTCTTCCAGGACCAGCCGGTGCGCGACGCAGATGTCTACCACTTTCGCTGGATCTTCCACGACTGGTCGGACCGGTACTGTTTGAAGCTCCTGCGAGCCCTGGTGCCAGCTCTCAAGCCGGGCGCCAGAGTCTTTGTATCGGACTTTGTCGTGCCCGAGTCCGGGTCCACGTCCTGGTATACGGAGGGTCTCATCCGGGGCTTTGATCTGGCCATGATGGAACTATTCAATGCTCGTGAAAGGGAGGAGCAGGATTGGCAGAGGCTGTTCGCCGAGGCGGATTCCCGGTTCCGATTTGCAGGCATTAGGACCGTGCCTGGCGCTGATCTCGCTTTCATTTCGGCGATTTGGAAACCTGAGTAGATACGGAGGTCCTGGCCAGAATCAAGGGATAGTGTAAATAAAATCCTAACACGCGGTTAAAGCACCAAACCTAACCTATTGCCTGATCTAATAATATTTAACTCTCTACTTAGAACATTTAGGAGTAAGCTATCTATTTACAATAGCTAAAGTTTTCAATCTCACCTTACTTTAAGTTAAAAACGGGCTACAGCTCGATAGTAAACAGTCATTTCGGACCGCTGAAAGCTGACATATATTGATATCGGATCGTTGGACATCTGGCAGCACTGGTTTAGTACATGGAGGCTCGCACTGTAAAGTATTGCCAAGGAGAACCCTTGCACATGTCGATGCTAGTACTAAGTACCTAGGTATATGTCTGTGACCCGTCCGTGGTCAATGCATCCAATCAAATCGAATATACATGCATTAAGGTTTGCACCTAGTTTTGCAGTGACACTAAGAATTAGCACACCCGTCCTTCGGGGCATAACATCAATAAGTATACATCAGCCCATTGGTACAGTAGCAGTAAAAGTTTGCCAGTAATGGCGGCAACAGGAGTGATAGAGACCGGGCTCAGCCGGTGGGTGACTTTAAACGCTACCTAATACTAATTGGTCGCTGTACAACCTTGGGTGGCACTTCGAAGGAAAGTACAAAGGAAAAAAGGGAGAACGTCCATCTACACTCGAGCTGCTATCCTCACCACCACACCAAAGCCATCATGACTGCCACGCCGCTGCTGTCGCTCCTAGCGTGTTTTATTGCCGCCTTCGCTACATATCGGCTGTACATGGCCTATAAACTGCGAATCGCCGCCCAACAACATGGATGCCAGTCCGCAACCCGCTACAAGCATAAAGACCCTGTCTTCGGTCTGGATATCTTTCTGCGCACGGGAGATGCAATCACCAAAAACCAATTTCTGGTTGAGCACCAGCGGCGATATGATACATATGGCCATACTTTCGAAGCTCTGAACTTCGGTTCACGCGCCATATATTCTGTTCATCCAGAAAACATTCGAGCAGTCTTCTCTAAGAATGCTGCAGACTGGGGCATTCAGCCCCTGCGACTACGCAATATGAGCCCATTCTGCGGCATGGGATTTATCACGACCGACGGCTCTGACTGGAAGTTCTCCCACGACCTGCTCAAGCCCAGCTTCCATAGGTCCAATATCTCCGATTTTGGTCCCCTTGAAGAGCATCTGCGCATTCTACTAGAGCAGATCCCAAAAGACGGCTCTAAGTTTGATTTACAGCCATATATCTTAAGATTGGTTTGGCTTCCTAAACCCCACCTACCCTCCCAGCACACTAACATGTGCGCTCAAGTACCTCGATATGAATACGCTCTTTCTGTTCGGAGAGCCTATTGGCATACTCTCAGGTACACCTCCATCACATGCAGAGGGCTTTCTCGACGCATTCCAGGCTGGCTTCAACGGCTGCGGACTACGCATCGCCTTGGGACCTCTAAACTTCCTGATGCCAAAGGGTGCCTGGCTCAGAGCATGCGACAAAGTTCACAAATTTGCCAATGTATATGTTGATAGAGCTATCAAGTACCGCAAAAAGATCAACTCGCTTGAAGATAGCCAAGATAAGACAAATCAACGTACTCTGTTGTTCAACATGGCACAAAAGACCGATGATAGGACCATTCTGCGGAACCAGACAGTGCAAGCCATGATGGCATCAACGGAAACGACCGCTTCTCTAATCAGCCATGTCATCCGAAATTTGGCCAGCAACCCTACTATATGTGCCCATGTACGAGCTGAAGTCCTAGCCCTAGGTGATGCGCCACTTGATTTCGACCAGTTACCGCGGATCAAGTCTCTACAACACGTCATCACTGAAAGTAGGCCTGCTAACTTTCATTCTATATTAGAAGCCATCGCTAACTTAGTGTCAAGCTCTTCGCCTATACCCGGTGTTTCCCCAGAACAATCGCATTTCTTTGAAAGACACAGTCCTACCAGCCGGAGGAGGCTCGGATGGCACTGCTCCAGTATTCGCTCCAGCCGGCACTCTGTTCGATACCTCCTTCTCTACGCTCCACCGCGATCCGAAGATCTGGGGTCCTGATGCTAATGAATTTCGTCCCTCTCGCTGGGAGAACGATTACAGCCCTCCCCCTTTCACTTTTATGCCATTTGGAGCTGGGCCTCGGCAGTGCTTGGCACAGCAAAAGGCGACTATGGAGACCTCCTATATAGTATCGCGGATCTTGCAGGAGTTTAGTGGAATTAAGAGTGAAGACGAGAAGCCCTATCAAGCACAGGTAGCTCTAACAGCAAAGAGCGCTCACGGATGTCTGGTCTCCCTCACCCCAGCAGCAGGATAAATTATTGAGTAAAGACCTGGAACAAAATCAGTAATTCTAGTAATATACTGCTTCCTACGATGTGCTATCAAGCTCGGAATATTCTCCCCTTAAGCATCAAGCACCTTGCCTCATTACCTGCCTGCCTGAAAGGGTGGTCCCCAGCGAATAGCCCACGCTTCTCGGGACCGCACTCCACGGAATGCCAGCCCACCCAACATATCCAACCCAAACCTCCCACCCAACCACGCTCGCCAGGCAACCCATAGCTCCTTGCATCGTGGCGTCTTACTCCGTATACCTTGGCCAACTTGAGTAGGTATATGTACTGCGTAGGTAACGGTTTTATTTAATTGAGCAGTGTAGTAGTCGATGCGACGCTACCTTCCTTGATCAGACCGCCACTAAGAAGGTTGGTTATGCATGGCATCTGAGTAGGAGACATACATACAACAAAAAAGGCGCAGCAAACCAATCCGCACTCGACATGTTAATCCCATTTATCACGTCGAACATCGATAGGACACAGTGTAGATTATACAGTGTAGCATTGCAGTATGTGGCGACCATACAGCAGCGAATCGAAGATTCAAGCTGTAAGCTAGCTCCGAGCTTCAAGCAGGCTCCGGGCCTTATCTCAAGCAGGCTCCGAGCCTGATCACCTTCAAGCATTCTCATCCTTCCTGCGGCGAAGATCAGTTAGATACCCTGCAAAGAGTACCATTTGTTATTTCTGTTGTCCTACCATACCATTACTCTTTGGTATGGGGGTCCGAGCCGGGTCGCTGTCAAACATGAGGGTAGGGAGGAAGATGATATCGGTTCTGATCCTTCTTGCGGCGGATATGTGGATTCCGTAGGTGGTTGACGATCCTAGGGTATGTGTGTAGGTGGGTGTCTGTGCTTTTCTCCTGGTAAAATGGATTGCCTGTGATTATTACATCTTCGTCGTCTTTTTCGTCATAGTCGCAATTGCTGTTGACGCCTTGAGGAGCTCCGTTCCCGCACACACACACACACACGCACACCCGCACTTCCCACTCTTTTGATAGCATGTATTCGACATACTCAGTTGCAGCCGCTGTGTGCAGCTCCGTGTTCCCGGTTCTAGGCATTATAGCTGTAGGCTTCAGATTGAGGGCACGCGTGGTGCAAAAGCTAAAACTAGGAATGGATGACTGGCTTGTTCTTGTTGCGCTGGTAAGAATCACAGGATAATTCAATCATACGAGATATGATCCTAATGATTTTGCCGTTTAACAGGCACTTGCCTTCTCATACTGCTGCCTTGTTCTCTATGGATCATTCAACGCGGGCATTGGGCAGGATCTGAGGTTTGTATTGGCGTCTGAAAAATGAGCTGCTTCGGTTTTAGCTGATTGTTTGATAGTACCATTACGCCAGATGGCTATACCAATTACCAAAAGGTCAATCCACCCCCTTGAGAGCAAAGGATATCAAACTAACTAAACGGAATAGCACTTATACTTTGGTGTGATTATTGCGCATTTGTCGTATGGATTCGTCAAGCTCGCCGTATTACAGTTCTACAAGCGCATATTCGCAGTTCCTAAATTCGTTCTATGCGCAAACATCACAATTGTCTTCGTACTCATATTCATGATAACCGCAACTTTCGTAGGTCAACCTCAAAAGGTATGTCGTATAATGCTATTGCGCACTAAGATTCTGCGCCCTACAGACCCAGATATTTTCTGCTTGGCCCATCCCCAACTGGTGGACATTAGGCAAGACTTATACCATCAACTACGGCGCATTCCTGACCTCATTTGCTGCCATCGATCTCGTGCTCGACATCGTCATACTGTGTCTTCCATTCCCGGTCATTCGCAACCTGCAGGTCAATCGGAGTAAGAAGTTTCTGCTGCTGGGTGTCTTCTCGTTGGGCTTCTTGTAAGTTACGCGGCGGATTCCACCAGACAATGAGGAATTGACCTAAATCTTAGCTGCATCGTGGCAACTTCTGTTAGACTTTATTTCGGATACAAGCTGAGCGAGGCTGGTTCTGGGCGGCCCGTGTCCGACCAAGAATTCTCCTGTAAGCACCAGCACCAGCGGGTCCCTGAATTTCTTGACTCAACGGCCGCATTTACTGACGGCTACCAGACGTCTCTGTGAACAACGTCATCTGGGCTGAAATAGAAAGCTGCTGCTCCATTATTGCCTCTTGCCTACCCACCTACGGTCCGCTTATACGCTCTTTCGCCTTCCCCACGTTCCTGACTAGCACATGGAAGGTGAAGCGCAACAGCACTGCTCAGTCTAGTAGAAGCGACCACAAGGACATGTGGTACCCGCTTTCAGAGAACCATGGCAACTCCACCACTGTCGAAAACAACAGCCAGGTTGGCCTGACTGAATGCGACGGCATCCGCCTTCAGCGGAGTTTTGCTACAGAAGTGCAAGGGAGCGTTATCTAGTGTGATGACCACGAGGATGGGATGTGGCTCTGCCTTGCCTTGAGTAGATCTATCTTCATCAGCAGGTCCGCCCTCTGGCCGCTCAAGCTGTCGCTCCTCCATCCGATCATTTCCTTAGCAGCAATGGGCCATCTCGTCTCCTGAAATGTCTCTATAAGCTGGTGTCCGTCGGGTTCCACGTTCAGGCCGTTGGCGCGAAAGCTCTGGACCTATCATGTGATCTCATATATAGCACGGTTAGGATGCCGAGGATCATCGACACGGCTATATTGTTAAGTACGGCTTGGCCTCCAGCGCGTTCGACACATAACAGAACACCTCTAAGGTATATACTGGGGCTCACAGCGTGCTCGCGTGATTGGTTGGCTATGTTCTATCCCGGGGCCACGAGGTCGCCAAGGTATTCTGGTGGTACTGGGCGATGCGACCGAAATCAATTAACCTCTAGATAGATGCTCCTCAACTCCGAGCCCTCCATGCTGATTATCAGCGCAAATATGAAACTACCATCCAACTTAAAGCACATCACAGCAGCTGTAAACTTGCCAGAAGTCTCTACCATAATGTGACCCCGTTTATTAATTCGTAATGTAGGCCAGAAATGTGTAATAGGACTGCTGTTAGTACTAAAGTGCGACTTATTATTTAAAATTAACATAATATTATTGTAATAAAATATAGTTAATATTGATTTGATACTTGTATTATTTCTCTAGATAACTTCATAGAAATATATTGTTGAACTTATATTATAATTAGTTGTATATTTTAAACTTGTACTCATTTATATTATTTATTTTCATTAGATCATAACACTCTCACACTGTTGGGCATCTGTGCTAATCTATTCATGATGTTCGAGAATTCATATATGGATATCATTGGGAAAGCAATCCCAATACTGCCATGCCTGCTGTCGCTGTGCGCAACCCTCAGCGCTAGTTTGCACTCTACTGGACCTCTGTTCTGTGATCAGAGACAAGAAGTGCTGAGCCAAACAACTGGGTTTGAACAGGCCGTTTGGGTATCATTGTTGGAAGCCCTGTATAGGTACGACACAGAACGCGTGCTGTTGTTCGAAAGCCCTGAAGCACTTAATGCGCTAATCTAGCATCAGGACTTGCAATTGACAAAAGCACCGCGAACCTCGCGATATAATACCGATGAGTCTTTTGCTACATCCCCTTAAGGAGCGTCATATTTTCATAAGAAAAGTGGAATGCCTTATTAAAGAAAAACGAGGCGAACAATGTTCTATCGCGACGGGATAGGGACTGAAGGAAGGGGCGGATAAGGTGGTTTAGGATCCTGCTGTCAAGTGTAATTATTAGTATGCTAAGTTGAAATAATCCTCAATAATCTAATTCGTTCAGATGGAACAGTGGTAACGCTATGTCCTATGTGCCTTGGCCTCTAGATGATTCTTTCGCTCATCAAATAAAGTAGAGGGTAATTACCACGCACATGGTGCCCCCTGAGTGTGTTGATAACCTTTAGCTGTAACTAGTACATGACAACAATCATAGGACAGTGGAATCCGTGCACTGGCCAAGTTGCATTTTCTAGTCAAATTTAGTGGGTGTCCGATCTCTCGAGCTTCAATGTCAACAAAGGAAACATAATAGATAGATAAATCAGTTAAGTAAGTAAATATGATATTTCGAGTAATAAATAAATTTATACATATTTTTTCTTATTTTATTTTACTTGCCAACCTTGTTTTCTTGAGTAGCAAAGGTGGTAAGTTTTGGTGAGAAACTGGCTAGTGTTCGGATTCCACTGTCACAAGGGTGAAGAAGTTAAACACATGTATTTCAGTTGCCACACATGATCCCTCTGCATAGCAACATAATCTCGTTGGGCATCACACAGAAGCCAACAACTTCACTTACACAAAATAGAGGTAAATCCTAGTTAAGACGATCATGAGTTACACCGATATGTATCAGACTGACAATCAGTCAATCATATTATTAGTGATTTACAACTTTCGCAACTTAGTCTGGACAAGTGTTGCAATGTCTCCCGTTTCCTCCTGTTCTCCATAGTCAACAACTGGCTCCTACATATCTCTATCTTCAGCAACTTTAGTCTATTTAAGTTATTTGACTTCTTTATTAAGGTTTATACCATTTACCAAAATCTAAAAAAATTATTCCTTATGTATAGCCTCGGAATATCTCTGCAGAGCTTTATCCAAGTTAAATACCGAAGAAACGCTTTCCAAGGAGTTTGAGACTGGCAAATAATCACCTCATTAAAATTTCTAGGCAATTCATAACCGCTCTATCCTAGAAGTGCTGCCCAATCTCTGTAATGGCATCGAAAAGAAACATGCTTCGGTCTTCTCAGAATACTTCTGCAAGACACAGCTACCTAGTTTCAACTCGATCCAGAAGCTTATCTCCGCTGACAAATTTACGCTCCAGTCGCTAGGGTGTTTTTTTGTAAGTGTTACAAAAGCACCGGACACCAGCACTTATTATGTTTTATTTTCAATCTCCTGAATTACTTAGAATACCCGTAATAGATTCTCTTGAAAATAATACATGCGGTAGCTAGAATGTAGTTCAACAAAAGTTCGATACGTATAAGAAGAGCGTGAACGAGGGATTGGATTACGAGGAACTGGCGAGGGGATTAAGAAAGCGTTGATGGATTGGCCTCATATTACTACGAATTGTTGATCTTATGCCAGCTAATGACACTCCTCAATATCTTCGTAATGAATGATTTGGCTGCTCAGATATGCTCGGCAGGTTCAAACTTAGTTCAAAGTAGCTAAGGTTGGAACGGAAATGTAGTGATTTTGACATATATTCCAGCTCTTTATCCCGTCATTCGAATTCGTATTATATAGACAGAAACATTCAACATAGGTACCCCCTTTAGCCGCCTACGACACAAGACCATCGTCATCGCTACTATATCGCGGTATCATGTGATATGAGATGAATTTATTTATATAGTCATACGAGGTCTTCGGCTTTCATTAGAGGTGGAGCCACGCAAGTGACACTATTCGTGTATCCACGCTGCGGACCGCTAACATAGCACAAAAAGGGGCTAAGATCTTCAAGGCGCTTTCAACTAACAGGAGATTGGGAGCAATGCGAAAATTTTTCTAATTGCTTAACCCCAAGCCTATGCAATAGTTTTCATATCTGTTTTACTTAATTTTCAATTATCGTAGTACATGAGGTGAATGCCACAATAATCGCAATGAAATGGAATAAAGAGGTAACATTGAATCTTAACAGATAAATTTGTGTGTTACTTAAGTCAAACCTACAATGTACTTCATATTCAAAGTTATACTAAAGTCATATGCATAGTACAATGTAATCCATAGGATAAACACCGAGAAAATAGGTACTACATGAAGCCGCATTTCTCACTGTAGCCCAACACAGATCCATCACGTAATTAAAGCTTCAACATTGGTCGATTAACTTAGGTGTCTTCCTCAAACTTTCTTTCATTGATATAATGCACGACCACGGACATAGCGGAATCGACTACTTGCCGTCTACGAAATGTCTCCATTTTGATCAATTTTAGTAGAAGCACTCAGGAGCGGAAATAGGGGTTAACGGAACCTATCCCTCTATCTTGCATACAACCAATTAACTAGGTTGTTTTAGCGTCGGGTTCCAGTTACACTCTATAAAATATCATCTCCTGCCAAGAGACGGCCTATGAAGTAAGCTATGCAGGCCTTAGAGACTGTTAATCTCAATATGCTGTTTCGCTATCGAAACGGTTTATCTCACTCCATCGCGTGAAGTCAACCAGAACAAGCATCAATTTTCCTATCAATCACCATGGCCCTTCCTGCTCTCCCTGCTGCCCTTCCCGGCCTCACTGATCGTGAAGCCATCGCCGACGCTCTGCACCGGGCCGTGCTCGCCTTTGACCATGGCGACGAGGCCCTCCTACTCAGTGCTGTCACTAACGACGTTACCGCCGAGATGTCGAGTTCCCCTCCCGTAAGCGGCATTCCCGCCCTCAAGGCCGCCGTGTTCGATCGCGTGGCGTTTGGTCTGGACACCACGCACTTTCTAAGTAATATCCGCGTGTCTGTGGAGAGTGGTGCGTCCACGGCCCAGGTCTCTTGGTAAGTCCATTGGAGGCGTAGCGTATCTCAGAGACACAACTTGCTTCAATGAGCATGTTCTTCTCTTGCTACTTCTATAACTTCCTAAAACCCCGGATAACTTTATTGTATATAGAAATTATTAATGATGAATACAGCTCGGCGCTCGCGCAGCATGTTCGGAAGGGGAAGGGTTTTGAGCCCGGGCCGCACAAGCTCACTAGCGGCGGCATGTACTTGTGTGATGTGGTCAAGGAGGAGGCGTCCGGGCTGTGGAAGATCAAGACATGGAAGGCCAAAATTGTATGGGTCGATGGAGATCGGGCCGTTATGACAGGACAATAAGAGAAATGGCCCATCCGGTCAGCATAGCATGGAATCCAACAGTTTCTCGCTCGTTAACCCCTCGATAATCACAGGAAACTAGTGGCTTCACATTAGAGCAAAATATTACTTGAGTGAGGGTTTGCGTTATCTAAGGAGGAACAGAGAAGCAAGGGCGACATTTGCAGGCTAGAAGTCTTTTTGTTTGGGACAAACTATGTTTATACGAAACGCTGTGTCACATAGCTACTGATATAAGTGTTTGTTTGCCTTTATGTTTGATCACGTGCGCAAATACGTGTAACCAACCACCTAGTGTGGCGCGTTCAGTTGCATACAAATATTTCTCCCCCTGTCCAAACAATTCCTTCATTCCGATTCTGCATTGAACCACACAACGACATGGCAGAACAAGTGGCATACATCCAAGAACTATTGGGGCTTATTGCTCAACATGTAGGTGAACTATAGCTCCAATGAACGGCTCCAGATATCCTCAGATGCTAATTAACTACTTCCTCATCAGACGAAGGGCCGCCGAACGCTCTATAACGCTTGTCTTGTCAGCCACGCCTTCCGTGAGGCTTTCACACCATACCTTTATAAGGATCTATGGTGGCTCACCAACAAAAGTTTTGCGAACTTAGTCAATAAGAATAGGTACCGCTCGCTATTACACGAAAATACAGCTAAGCACGCAAGAACCCTCGCCATTAGAGCACCGGAAGATACCGCGCACACTAAGAAGAGAAGAGACCAATTTCACCGTACACGATCTGCCGCAATAACTGATATTTGCCAGCATGGCAGGCGTCTTCATTCCTTCTTGTAAGTTCTATTCAAATACTGCCTCTTATTATTTATTTAGTTGTCTCTTACTTACTTAGCCCGGTGGCATGGTGCTTTACAGCTGTAATGGGGTCCTGTTTACGACACAATGTTTGGAGGCTGTTTCTCGCTTGCCACATCTGGAAAAACTGATAATAGTCTTCCATCCTCCTGGTAATCTGTCTTCGGAGGCAGATTATTCTCGCGCCTGGGACCATTTGGCATTTGCCAACCTGAGAGAACTAACCTTACTCGAACTTTACGGCCCAATGGATGACTGGAGAGATCCGATATTACAGATAATACTACGATCTCCTAACTTGGAACACTTGGGTCTCTCAATGTCGGAAGACCATGTTTCATTCGCCTGTATTGCGGAGCAATACAAAAATCGCCAGGGCCATAAACTGAGACTTAAAATCCTACGATTGGGCCCAAGAATATGGATTCCTGATAATTTACTCGAACTAGTCGACTTTAGTGTGCTCCGGGAACTATCAGTCTGGGATCGTATGCGTATACCATCGCAAATTTTGCGTGGCGAAATACCCACGCTGGAGTTGAGATTGATGGATTATGGGGCATACGGTATCGACTTGCCCCAACCACGGCCCCCATTCCCGTGGGCTGTACTAGAGTAAGTGGCCATGTTATGAATAGGAGCGAAAGCTATCGTTCGGGTGGTCGGCATTACTAGGTAGATGAATGCCTGGTAACAAAAATAACCTGAGCTTGTCATCAAAGTTCGATTACCTAGGTACCTCCTATATGTTCCCGTGGCGTAGTATCGAAAGTGACTCCGGAATTCGCACAAAATCAGTAATTTCTAAGGTAAATATATTCGCTTTATCCCTTCAATTCTAATTCGTTCTTGTAATTATCATCACTAAGTGCTGTAATAATATCTTAACTACGCACGAATAACTGTAAAGGTTGTAGCGCACAATGAGCATTTATAACAAGCTCGCAAAATTTCCCCGTATGGTGGCACTGGACGACGAAGCTATGCAGGCTAGGCTAATCCCGAAGGTATTCTGAATGTTTTACGCAGCAACATATAGTAACAGTGTAGACACAAAAGCAGCCGCATTGATGATGGTACGTACCTAGCTCAACCTAGGTAAGGAGGCAGGTTCCTACCTCAGTGCGTAACATGGAGGCTATTCCATAAATGTAGAGGACGATACACTTGGACATGAAAGTATCTGTCACAATGAACATATCACACTCGAGGCCCAACTTTTCTTTTCTTTATCTTTTTTTTCAGCAAGAAAGAAGGAACGTCGAAGGCAGGTGCGTATCTTGGATGTGCTAGGCGAAGTCGGTAGAGCATAAGAGCCACGCAATACACTACTTACACATTCATATTTCAGAAACTTAGCATTGTCCCTACCTACGAAGTAGTTACCTATCATAGAGAGAGCTTAAAAGGCGCGCGTCGCGCTTTGCGGTGGAGCAAGTGGTCACCCCCACTCTAAAGAGCTTGCCTAAGGTACCTATCCAGATACTAACTAGCGCTCCTTCAGCCTACCAATACCCGCCCTCCGTTCCCTATCGCCCGGGTTGCCGGCCTTGCCCTTGCTTACCTTTCTCTGCCTGGAGCTAGTTAGTTAGTCTTAACTAACGCGTCGAACTCGGACTTGGGTTTTACTACTGCGGCGGCGGCGTTTTTGATTGATTCTCCAACTCCTATCATCAATCACTGCTTCCTCCCAACAACAACCACCACCGCCACCAGCACTGATCATCGATCACTGGCCTGCCATCTTCTGCGCCCGCGCTCTCCATCAAGATGGCAGAGATCAAGATCGACGCCAAGCTCTTCCATGAGCGCGTGTCGCATTTCATCAGCGCCTGGAAGAACGACAAGCGCACCTCGGACAATGGCATCTTCCAAGGCGTCTCCTCCATCGTCATCATGATGGGCAAGGTCGAGGAGAATCCCGAATTCCACAAGAACAACGCCATGCATGTACGTCGACAGCAGCCTTCCCATCTCTACTCCTGCGACGAGGCGCGACTCGGGAATCGCTTGTGCACGCATACTAACGATACCTTCTATTTCTAGTTCTGGCTGCTAGGCTACGAGTTCCCGACTACCCTGATGCTGTTCACCACCGAGAAGCTTTGTGTTGTTACGACGGCCAAGAAAGGTATTCCTCGAACCGAACCTAGTGCACGCCGCTAAGCTTGGCGAATCGCAACTTTGCTAACTTGTCTGTAGCCAAACACTTAGAGCCCTTGACCAAAGGCAAATTTCCCGTTGAGATCCTCGTGAGAGGGAAGGACGCTGCCGCAAACGAGAAACAATTCGTCACCATCACGGAAACCATCAAATCCGCCGGCGTGAGTAACCCATTATCGTGCTTTACTTCTATATCTACTAACCTGACTCTTCCTGCAGAAGAAAGTCGGTGTGCTCACTAAGGATACATCCAAAGGCCCCTTCGTCGATGAATGGAAGAAGTTGTTCAGCGACAAATTCCCCGATGCCGAAGAAGTCGACATCTCCGCCGCCCTATCTACTGCTGCGTTCTCTGTCAAAGACGAGACTGAGCTGCGTGCCATGCGTACTGCCTCGAAGGCTTGCGTTGCCCTCATGAACCCATACTTCCTAGATCAAATGTCCGATATCCTCGATCAGGAGAAAAAAGTTAAGCATAGCGCTCTCGCCCAAATGGTCGATTCGAAACTCGATGACGAGAAATGGTGGAAGAACGTTGAGCTACCTGGCAAGCAGAAATTGCCTTCAGATTTGGACCCATCTTCGCTGGATTGGTACTTGGGCCCGGCCGTCCAGAGTGGTGGCAAATACGATCTCAAACTCCACGCGGAGCCCACCAACGATAATCTTCACGCTGGCGTCATTATCGCTGGTATGGGCTTGCGATATAAGTCCTACAGCTCCGTCATTGCACGGACCTTCCTGGTAGACCCTAACAAAACACAGGAGAGTGTCTATAAGATCCTACACACAGCGCATAATCTCGCACTGAAAGAGGTTCGAGATGGTGCCATCGCGAAAGATGTCTACAATAAGGCTCTTGGTTACATCAAGTCAAAAAAGCCTGACCTAGAAAAACACTTCGTGAAGAATGTGGGATGGGGAATTGGTATCGAGAGTAAAGACACAAGTTTAATCCTAAATGGCAAGAACACGCGAGCCTTGAAAGATGGTATGACCTTGTGCATTACTACCGGCTTTACAGACGTCGAGAACCCTTCGCCGCAAGATAAGCTTAGCAAGACTTACTCACTCGTCATCACCGACACCATTCGCGTGACGACTAGCGAGCCAGTTGTTTTCACCGGCGATGCTCCGTCTGAACTGGATGCAACTTCATTCTTTTTCAAGGATGATGAGGAGATCCAGCCCACGCCAAAGAAGGAGAAGAGGGATGCTCGAGTTGGTGCTGTTGCTACTAAAAACATCACCAATACGCGTCTGCGATCCGAACGCACAACCCAAGTTGACGAAGATCAAGAAAAGAGGCGCCGCGAACACCAGAAAGAACTCGCGGCCAAGCAGCAAAAAGAAGGGCTTGCCAGATTTGCCGAGTCGACTAGTGGTCAAAATGGCACCGAGGTCAAGAAGTTCAAGAAATTCGAATCCTACAAGAGAGATAACCAGCTTCCTCCAAGAATAAAGAATCTTGAAATTGTAGTCGATCAGAAGAATCACACAGTTGTTCTTCCGGTTATGGGAAGGCCTGTTCCTTTCCATATTCACACAATAAAGAATGCCAGCAAAAACGATGAGGGAGAATGGTCGTATTTGAGAATTAACTTTCTGTCGCCGGGCCAAGGAGTGGGTCGAAAGGACGATCAACCTTTCGAGGATGCATCCGCGCACTTCGTCAGGAGTCTGACTTTCAGATCTCTTGACGGCGACCGATACGAGGAGATAGCGACACAGATCTCGAATATGAAGAAAGAGGCAACTAAGAAGGAGCAGGAAAAGAAGGACATGGAAGATGTCGTCGAGCAGGATAAGCTCATTGAGATCCGAAGTAAGCATTTGTTTTTGAAAACTTAATTGAATCTACGATGCTAACTATCAAAAAGACCGACGACCTCCCGTCATGGACAATCTATATATCCGTCCTGCTATGGAAGGCAAACGTGTTCCCGGCAAAGTAGAGATTCATCAAAATGGTATCAGATATCAGTCGCCACTCAACACGCAGCAGAGAGTTGACATACTCTTCTCAAACATCCGTCACTTGTTCTTCCAGCCTTGTGCCCATGAACTCATTGTGGTTATTCACATACACCTCAAGGATCCGATCATCATTGGCAACAAGAAGAAGACAAAGGATGTGCAATTCTACAGAGAAGCCACAGACATTCAATTCGATGAGACTGGAAACCGCAAGCGGAAATACCGCTATGGCGATGAAGATGAGTTCGAAGCTGAACAGGAAGAACGACGACGTAGAGCCGAGTTGGATCGCATGTTCAAGCTATTTGCCGACAAAATTGCCGATGCTGGCAAAAATGAGGGTGTCGAGGTAGATATGCCTCTCCGTGAGCTTGGCTTCAACGGTGTTCCGTTCCGCAGCAACGTTTACATCCAACCTACGACGGACTGCCTTATTCAGGTCACTGAACCCCCATTCATGGTCATTACACTTGACGATATTGAGATCGCCCACTTAGAACGTGTGCAATTTGGCCTCAAGAATTTTGATCTCGTTTTTGTTTTCAAAGACTTCACTCGCACGCCATTCCACATCAACACGATACCAGTCGAGTCCCTGGAAGATGTGAAAGAGTGGCTGGATTCTTCGGATATCGCATTCACTGAAGGACCTCTGAACCTCAACTGGCCTACCATCATGAAAACGGTGACGGCCGATACTCATCAGTTCTTTGCGGATGGCGGCTGGTCATTCCTCCAGAACGAATCCGATGACGAGGCTGATCAAGAGGAGGAAGAAGAGTCCAACTTTGAAGTGTCAGAATCCGAACTGGAGGCGGCCAGCGAATCTAGCGAGGACGACTCAGACTTCGATAGCAACGCGTCTGAAGAGGCTAGCGAGGAGGGCTCAGAGGATGATGACGACGAAGGCGAGGATTGGGATGAGTTGGAAAAGAAGGCCAAGCGGAAAGATCGTGAGAGCGGTCTAGAGGAAGAGGATAACAGCCGCAACAAGAAGAGAAGACGCTGAGCAATCTAGCCGTGCAGCGGTTTTCCAACGGCAAGCGAATCTTCGTCTCTTAGATACGAATACTAAGCTAGCCAGGGAAACGGTTGCGGATTATGCGCGCTGCCTTTTTTTGTTTTATTTAATATAATGCGGGGTGGTCTAGTAGTTGACGG
Source organism: Xylaria cubensis (assembly GCA_022385715.1). NCBI lineage: Eukaryota > Fungi > Ascomycota > Sordariomycetes > Xylariales > Xylariaceae > Xylaria > Xylaria cubensis. The sequence goes on along the minus strand of MU279097.1, from coordinate 120,591 downwards.
AAAAGGAGCTTCCTTCACTGGCCAGTCCTACTTTACGACATGTGTGTGTTTCGGCACAGTTAGTTGATCTTTTCCGAGTTGCACCAAGGGGCGGTTCTCATTTATTCTTTGTTAAGGCAGAAAGGTCATAAAATACACCCGACTAGTTAGTTATTAGTTGGGGGGGCGACGCGAGTTTCTCTTTTTCTCGCTTATGAGAAGATTATGTATGCATCGTGAGTAAACGATGCTGTGTAGGTTAGGTTAGGTTAGGTTGCTATCTATGCATTACTCAAAGGCTTATGAGCCGAATTGAGTGAGCGTTGGTATTGATTGATTTCGCTCGGTTTATATGATGTGATGTGTTTGAAATGTCTGATAACATCATTATGAGTTGAAACTGGACAGCTGAATGGCTATAATAATTGGGATTGCAGATAAATAAAGACAATAGGCTGGACTGGTACTATGGGTTTCGCACAACACATTATTATGAACTATGCACCTATCTCACACAAAAGCTCAGTAATACTTGATCAATTGATAGTTCTAAGATTTTTTTATTTTTCGTTTTATTTTCTCGCTCTAGCTAAAAGCAAACAGGGATGGTATGGTATCATAAGGCTTATATAATATGGAAAGCCTCATCGGGTATACATAGTGTGTAGTTGATTGATATACAATAGGGGGAGAAGAGAGAGAGACAACTGATATTGTCTTTCAATCTGTGTCAACAAGCAGCACCAAATCTTGCGCCTTAAAAATCCAACTTGACTCCTAAGACTCAAACAACTCCCATTCGTCGTATTCGTTTCATTTCGTTATTAATCATTAAGTAAGTTTTGTTTTGGGTCCGGTCCATATCGTTTTGCGAAGATGGGCGGAAGTAGACAGGTAAATAGATGGATAGATAGATAGGTAGGTAGAGGGTCCGGTAATCTATTTTCGAGGAAACTAAGCTAGCTAAACGAGCTTAGAACCCCCGACGACGACGCTGAGGCGACGAAGCAGTAGAGATCTTGGAGTCGCGGTAGCGGGTCTCGCGGCGCTTGTGGAGACGAGCAGAGCAGCAGGTGAACAGGAGGATGACGGTAGCGAGGAGGCATAGGATGGCCGCGACCAGGGTGGTCCAGGCAGCGGGACCCCAGGAGGCGACGACGGTAGAAGAAGAATCGTTGACGGCGGACCGAACGATGGCGAAGGACACGAAGTCGGTGATGAGTACCACCAGCACCACGATGAAGGTGATGAAGGAGCCAATGGCGGCCAGGAAGCTGCCCACGAAGCCGGCGCCGAGGGCCAGGAGGAAGGCGATGAAGGCTAGACCGGTTGCGATGGGGTGCAGGATCATGACCTTTGTCAGAGCGCGGGCGGTGTCGTGCGCGTAGTCTGAGAATGAAGTGTCCTGGATGTTCTGCTCGATCACGGCTACAGGGTCGTAGCCGACGTGCGACTTGCTGCAGGATTTAGAACCGGAGCTGAGAGCTTGTTAGTTTGATGAAGTAGAATTGAGGGGTTTTTTTTTTTTCCCCTGAAAGACTTACGATGTGGCATCCTGAACACAGTAACCGAATGTGCCAAAAGTGATCTCGGGGAAGCGGTTATCGTCGAAGAGATCGGACCGTTGGTTAGTGCCCAGCTCGACCTTCAGGATAGAGATGTCTGAGACGACGGGGGCCGAGATGTCGGTGATGATGAGCAGGATGGTGGCGGCGAAGAGGAAGAAGGTGCCGATGTGGTGGATGAAGCCTGTCCGAGCCATTTTGACGGTCTGAAATGTCGATTAATAGATAGTGTGTGGTGTGTGTTTTATGATTTAGTCTGATTGTTACACCGAAGGGCAACAGAGCACACGGCTGGACGGCTGTGGATTGTTTAGCGACTAATGGACGTTGGCGAGATGTTGGGATGAAGAAAGAATGATCAGCTATTGGGGGAGAGAGGCGGTTTTATTATAGATATTAGTAGATTGGTTCTATCGATGACCCTGGCATGATCTCGTCAGAGGTTGAGCAACACGATATCAACCACGTTGCGCCGACCAGGTTTGCGGTCGGGCATCGTGCCAAGGAAAAAACATCCTCTAAATCCATCAGGCAACGTCATGGCCGTCCAGGGGTGTGCTAATTGGGGACCGATTCGCTAGTGCTGTGATCTCAGAACTAGCTGACCATTGAGACGACAGCAGTTATGGGAATAATTAGCCCACCTGCGTCTGCCACCCTTTTCGGCTAGGGATGCCACCAATTTCCCAACCATATAGATCAGCTCCACTTACTATACAAATTAGGTATAAATAATAACAGGGATTTATAATTTATATATATTTTTTAAATAATATTAAGAACTTAAACATTTTATAAATATATTATTATTTTAATAATTATAATAGCTAATAAATAATTTAATTTTTAAGCTTTTAATTTTTAAAAAATATAAAAATAAGCATATAAACTTAATTAAAAAATATTAAAGCTTTTAAAAGCTAGTTTTAAGCGATAATAATATTGCTATAAAGCTTTTTTTTAAAGTTATTAACTTTTTTATAACGCTTTTTATATTTAATATAAAGCTTTTAAACTTTTTTATTAAGCGCTTTAATTGCTGCAATATTATTTATAATAATAATAAAAATTAAAAAAGTAATAATAAAAGCTAAAAAAAATAAAAGCGCAAGCATTAAAACTTTAAAAGCAGCGTTATAAGCTTTAATAATAAAATTTAGCTAAGTTTTAATATATTAAATTATAATTTATAGCTAATTAATATTTTAAATTTATTAAAAAGCTTTTTTTAAAATATAAAATAAATAATAAAACATATATTTTAAAAACGTTTTTATAAAGCAGTAATAAAACAAAACGTTGCTTAATATAATTTAAAAGCTTTATTTATTTATTAATTAATTAACTAGTACTATTTTTTATAATATATATATATAAAATTATATTTATAGTTATTATTAATATAACGTATATATTTTTAAATATATAAATTTAATGCTATATAATAGTTATTATTTATTTTTTTTTTAAGCATAAAATTTAAACAACGTTTGCAAAAAATATTATTAAGCTTTTTAGCTTTAATTTAATAATATATATAATTATAAAAAAGCACAAAAAATTTATTAGCTTTTTTTAAATGTTTATAAAAAATATTAATAAACGTTTTAATTAATATATTTGTTAATATAAATAAAGTAGTAATAAAAAAAAAAGCAGCAATAATAATTTAATACGTTTATAATAATTTAAAAAAAAATAGATTTAAAGCTATTAAAAGTAGTTAAAAAACGTTTTAATAATTATTTAAGCTAAAATTTTTAAGCAAAAAAGCTGCTAAAAGCAAGCATAAAGCGTTTAAGTTTATATTTTTAAATAAAGTTATATTAAACTTAAAAAAAAGGATAGTTTAACATAAAGCAAAAAAAATAAAAAGCTTTTTTAAAAACAATAAAAAGATTTTATAAACGTTATTAATATTAATATAAGCTTATTAAAATATATATAAAGCGCTTTATTTATTTATAATTATTATTAATAATAAAAGTATTATTTTAATATTTATAGCGTATAAAGTTATGCACGCATTAATATAAACAGTAATAAAAAAAAAGCTTTAGCTATAGTAATAATATTATAAACGTTTTTAAATATTAATTAAAAGCTTTTATTAATAATAAAAAATATTATAAATGTTTTAATTATTAAAAATTAATAATAAAGTAATAGCGTTAAAAAGCGCTAATAATTTTAAATACTTATAAAAGTTAGTAATAATATTTAAAAAAAGAAAAAAATCGCAAATTATAAAATTAATAATTAAAATTAATATATTATTTAAATAGTTTAAATAATATAATAAATAAGCAATAAAACATATTTTAAATATATAATTAACTTTTTTATTTATAATAATAAAAACTTAAATAACTATTAATATTAATACTTTTAAAAAATAAAATATATTATTAAAATTGTTTTAATTTTAGTTTTTAATTTATATATTTTATATATAAAATAAACAAAAATTATATATATAATAATATATAAAATTATAAGCTTTTTTAAAAATTTATATTATAATTTATATATAAAAAAAAAATGTTAATTATAAGAAAACAGCAGCTTAAAATTTAGTTTAAATTATAGTTTTAAAAATTAAAAACAAAACTTAATATTAATAATTAATTAAAATTTAATTTTAAAATAAAAGATTTATTTTAGGTTTAGCTTTTTGTTTTTTTTTTTTAAATAAAGCTATTAATAATAGCTTAAACTAATAGTTTTAGTTTAAAAAAGTTAAAAAAAAAAAAGCAAATATATTAAAAGCTATAATAATAAAAAGCTTTAAAACAGTAATAAAAAGTTTAATAAAACTAAAGTTTTTAAACTAAGCATTAAAATTATTAAATAGTTTAATAAAAAAACTTAAAAAATTATAAAAAGTATTAAAACTTAGCGTATTTTAAAAATATGTAATAATATTTATAAAGATTTAATAATTTAAAATTTTTTAAAAACTTAGCTTTTTTTTATATTTTTTTTTAGCAAAAGCTTTTTGTTTATGTTTTTTTTTAATAGCTTAAAACTTTTGCTAAAAGTATTAAATAATATAATATATAATAAAAAAAACAATTATAAAGATTTTATTAATAGTTATAAACTAAGCTTTTTTAAAAGTAATTTAAACAAAAATAAAAATTATAATTATTATAAAAAATAAAAAGCAAACAAAAAAGTAAATAAAAATAAATTAAAAAGCAAATAAAAATAAATTAAAAAGCAAATAAAAATAAATTAAAAAGCAAAAAATGCATAAAATAAGCTAAATAGCTTAAAAATATAATAAAAAAAAAAAGTAAAATATATAAAAATTAAAACAGTTAAAAATAAAAAAAGGTTAGAAAATTTATTAAAAAAGAGCTAAAAAAGCAATAATTGCTTAATATAATTTATTATATAAACTTTTTATTAATAAATATATATATAAACTTATTTATAAATATTTGTTTTAAAGCTTTAATTATTTTTTAATTTATTTTAATATAAAAATTATAAACTTAAATTAAATAAATATAATATATTTTATGTTTTTTTATATATTTTTTAAAAATAGTATTAATATTTGCTTTTTTTTAATAAAGTTAATATTTTTAAATTTTTTTTATTTTAAATATTTAGCACAATATTTTTTTATATAAAATAATAAAAGTATTAAATTATTAAAATAAATTAGCTTTAATATTTTTTTAAGAACTTTATATATAAATTATAAGCTAATTATATTATTAATATTTAAAAATATGCTTTTATTTATAGCTATGTTTTTATTGCTTAGTTTAAAAAAAAAAACAAAAAAAGCTAAATAATTTATTATAAAGTTTTTTATAATAAAAAAAGCAAGTTCTGCTTAAAAACTAAAGCTAAAAACAAAATAGTTACTTTAAAAAAAACAAACTATATATTTTTAGTTATTATAAAACTAAACTAAAAAAATAACGCATAATATTTTAAAATAATTAAAAGTTATTATAATTATTTGTTATTAAATAATTTAAAAAATTATTTAATATATTAAATAAAAATAAAAAAGCATTATAAAATTATAAATTAAAACATAATAAAATAAAAAAGTAATAAGTTAATTTTTAAAAATTTTAAAGTATTAAACTTTAAATGCTTTTTAACTTTTAAAAACATAAATAATTATATTATTATATAAAAAAACGCTATTAAAAAAGTTGTTAATAATGCTTTTAAAGTTTTAATAATGTTTTAAAACAGTTTTAATATATAATATATATTATTTTTAATTAATAAAGTTTTTATTAGCTTATTTTAAGCTTTTTTATAATTTTAAAAAATATAACAATATTATTTAAATGTTTTTATAATAAATTTTATATATTAAATAAATAAATATAATATATTATTTTTTTAGTTTAATAATATTATAAAAGTTAATATTTATTTTAATAAAATATACGTATTATTTTTTAATAAAGCTAATAAAATAATAATATAAGCTATAAAATATATAAAATAATTATATAATAAATTAAAAATATTAAAGCTTTTATACGTAATAATTATAAACTTTAATATTATTAAAAAAAGCGCTTTTTTATTTATTTAAAATAATATAACGTAATAATAACTATATATATAATATATTATAAAAAACGTTAAGCTTAATATAAAAACGAACTAAAATAGCAAGCTTTTTAATAAATACTAGCTAATATTTATAAATTTACTATTATTAATTTTTAGCTTTACTTTTATTATTTAATATATAGTTAAAAAAATAATAGTTATATTAAATTTAAAGCTTTATAAGGTTTGTTTTATTAATAATAAATTTATTGTTATAAAAATTAAATAAATAAAACGTTAATATTATAAAAAAAAGCTTATTATTAATTATTTTTTAAAAAGCGTACTTATTTTTTAAAAATATATTATATATATGCTATTTATAAATAAGATTTAAAAGTATTAAAAAAACTTTTAAACTAAGTTTATTAATTAAAGCAAAATTATTTAATATTTTAAAAATATATATATAACGTTTTAAAAGTAATAATATTATATTTATATTAAAAAATATTATAATTTTAAAATTTATATAAACTTAAAAATAAAATTAATGCATTATAAAGTTAAAACTTATATTTAAAAACTTAATTTAAAAACGATTACGTTTATTAAAACTATTTATTAGTTTAATAAAAAAAAAAAAGCTATTTATTTAAAAAAAGTAAACAAGCAATAATAATATATATAGTTAAAAATATTTAATAAAATAATGTTTTTAAATAAAAAGTTATAGTTTAAAATTAACTAAATTATTTTAAAAAAAGCTTATTAATAATACTTTTTTATAATAAAACATTATAAAAATAATAAAACAATTAATTTAATTAATTATATAAGTAATTTTATTAATTAAAAAAGAATTTTATATTAATATTAAATATATATACATATAACTTTTAAAATATATAAGTTAAAAAATATTAAATATTTAAAAATAATTAATAATAAAAAGCTAAAAATAAAAAACTTTAACGCTTATTAATAATTAATAACTAATGTTTAAAATATTAATCCTTTATTTTTTATATAAAATTTAACTTTAAAACTATATTATTATTAGCTTTAAAATAATAAAAGCTATATAAAAATATATATTAATAATAGCAAAATATATAAATATTTAAGCTTAATATAAAATAAAAGCAAGCGGACTTTTTATTATAAAAAGATTTAGCTTTAAAAAGTATACTAGCTTATAATTATTTATTAATTAAAAGCTATATTAATTTAATAAGCAAAAACTTTTATTATTAATACTGCTAAAAAATATTAAAATATAAGCAAAATTTATATAATAATTAATAATATTATAATATTATAAGCTATAACATTAATATTAAAGCTATAGCTATAAAAAGTATTATTTATATTAATTAAGCTATATTAAAAGCTTATAATAGTTTTATTTAATACGTTAATAAGTATATTATTGCTAGCAATAATAATAGCTTTATTAAGCCTACTAATAAGCATATTATTATTAAAAGCAATAATAATGCTTACATTAATAAGTATGCTTTTACTAATATTAAAAATAATACTTCTGCTATTATTATTATATTTAAAGCTTTTTATACTTTTATAATATTATATATATAGCACTAAACATGTTTTAAAGCATTAATAATAAGCTTAAGGCCGTTATTTTATAAAATAATATATAAAAATAAAAAAAGGGGCAAATAATAGTTATAATACTAAAAAAAGCTATAATAGTGCTATTTAAAGCTTTAGTTTTAATTTATTATTTTTAATTAAACATATTTACTATATAAAATGCCTATAATTTTATTGTAGTAAAAATATCTAGTTATAACAATATTACTATTTTAAAGCAATAACAAGTACTTTAAGCGGTTATAAATCCCTGCTATTATTTATACCTAATTTATATAGTAAGTGGAGCTGATCTATATGGTTAGGAAATTGGTAGCATCCCCAGCCGAAAAAGGTGGCAGACGCAGGTGGGCTAGGAATAATAATATCACACGATTGGAACAGGGTCCTTTGGAGCCCCATATTCAACGCGTCCCGGCAGTGACGTCGTGGCTTTATTTCAAGTAACGGTTGCGTGATTGGATGATGCAAGTGGGTGTGGGGAGACAAGTTAGCCTATTTCTTGTTTTTTGTGTAGCATCGAGCATCACCGCGAGTGGGACTAGGATTGGCCAGTGCCGGCCAACAGACGTCATCTCCGCACTACATCTCTTTGCGCTTTGCGCTTTGTGCTTAGTATGAGACGAGCCCTGTGAGATCGTAGCTCCTCAGTAAAGTGCGTGCGTCAATATTCCTGAAACCCACCACTTCCATCCTCTAAAAACACTTGGCAATAGCTTCAAGACACGCTACTTCCAACCTCGAAAACGTGCGCAAACCTGCAATCTGATTTGCTTGCCGAGATCCGAGTCCTCCAACTGCTGATTGCTCACTGCTGACGCTGCTTGTTAATAGCAGATGGGCAGAACCCTGCATATACCCGTTTTTTACCTAAGTGCACACGCATGCAGTGTGATCGCAGTAGTCAGGTAGTGGATGAAACGCAGTCAAGCCCGGCTGACAATTGCCGAGCTGATCGAGGTCTCTCCCCGGATTGGCTTACTTGGAGGTGAAAAGCCTCACTGATGATGTGGATTGCATATAGTGTATAGTCCATCTCATTGACGTAAGCACCGGGCGCAGCCGAACTGTGGCTTTGCGACGCTTCAAAAGACGTCGCGTGGTAGCTGACTATAACCTGACAATTGTGCCCCGAGGGGATAATGAAGACCCGTGTGGCATTGTATCAAAGTGTAACGCCATAGCACAATCGGAGTCGCCTTTGGTAGCCTTTTATAGAGCGCAGTGCGTTATACTGTGAAGTCACGGCCTTCATTCTCCTAGCAGCCTCTTAAATGTAGAGTTGTCGAGAAGCGTGTCTGATTTTTCAGCTTTTGAAACGGTAGAAAATGGCTCGCTAGTCTGAGCTTGCGAATTTTGGGATGCCGTGTCCTGTTGAGGCTTGGATTGCGCCTTTGCGGCTTCGCTCCTACATTCCTCAGCAAATTGGAAAAGGCCACTCATAACCTTCGGCATCTCTTTGTCTGCACCTCTGCGTCGGATCCTCTCCATGAGAAAGGCTTCGCGCGCAGAGAGGCGCTTCTTCCCCAATAACGTAGCAGCGGCTCCTTCGGGACCGTTATCCGCGAAGCTGTCACCGTCGTGAGCTAGCTGGTTGCCTGTTTCCCAGTCTCGAAGAGCTGGCGCCATCGCGCCTGAGGGTACGACTCTATGTAAAGCCGCCGATATAAATGTTTCTATCTTCCCATTGCCGGGCCATTGACCGTGAAGTGGGTTCTTTCTCACTTCCGCTACATGGTCATAGTCGACGTTTGCGGGAAATATATGGAGAGTGAAAGTCTTGTAGGACAACCCCAGGTCAACAGAAGCCGGCGTCGGTTTGGCGACTACGTCGGCTGGGAGCGGGTTGACCGGGGCTGCAATTGGACCGCTCACATCGTCGTAGTTCGAGCTCCAAGTAGATGGCGTCAAGGCCACATCGCTGCTAGAGCCTTGCGATATGATAGTGCGTTCGAGAGGGGAATTTTCAAGGAGGGTCGAAGCTGCTTCCGGCCTCGTAGTAATGGCAATAAAGGAAGAGCTGTCCTATTTGCCCGGACGTTAGAGCAACTGAAAAGCAAGGTACTTTTTACCAGAAAAGAATGCCTATAGCCAGCGCTTACCTGGAGCTTCTTGAACGTCTCGATAGACTGCTGCGAGGACCGCTGCAGCGCAGCAAGCACAGCACGCCGCTCATAGAAACTTCTCGGAGCCGGGACACACTTGACGAACAAGGAACGTGAAGCAAGGGTGAATGGCTTCAATTGAGCCAGCACCGAGCCAGACGTCGACATATTTGCGCCGGCCAGGGTTGTTATCGCATTCGCGGGTACCTAATGCGTTAGCAGAAGCAGACAACGTTCCGATAAGCTGAATTGATAATAGAGCTAATAGTTAGAGCCAGGTGGAGACAGTGCTGCACACCTGACACATGGCATTTCCATCTTGTATGCAGTGTAACTCAATTGCTTCTTGCAAACAAGAATTTTTCTTCAGCAACTGCTTCTGGGGTCATTGAATAAATCGATAACAGTTTTTTTTTTGGGTTACTGAGATTCAATATTTAGGCCATCTCTCTAGACGAATTTCCTATTACAGCCAATAAATTGGACCCACAAGGACTGCAGTTTCACGTTGAACCAACAAACCAAAACCATTTCCGAACAGAAGAAAAGTGACGGTTCTCCTTTCATCTTTTCACCGGCACCTGTGTCGTATTGTGATGATGACCTTGAAATCCAAGTCTTCATTGATATTATAGAAGTCAGTGCAATGAACAGCGGTTGCCTTGTTGCGATAGACCTTCGTTAGTAAGGTTGTAACGACATTCCTTCGCATACCAGCTGCGGATAATCTCCGCATAGCTTTGGGCTATTGAAAGCCACCACCACAACTCGGGTTGGTTCCTAGATTAGCATAGGACGATCAGATCTTTTGGCTTGTAGAATCCCCCCATCGTGACTATTCACCATGTCCGTCCGGTCAACGATACCCACGTTGATTTCGGCATCTCCTGAATTCAGAAGAATAATCAGTATCATCGACTCAGTACGTAAACTCGGTACCGGTCAGAGTATAATTTGGCTAGGTTGGTGTGGTTTCTGCAACTCGTGGGATTACACGAATGACGAACAAAGCAATTAAATACAGAGCTATGCTGCCGCCGGCATGAGTCATGAGTCAGATATAGGGTGGCCGAGGTATATTCGAGACAAAAGTACTATTATCTGAATCTAAGATCGAGATTTTGGGCCGCCGCTGACTCACCTATCTTGCACTTTATTCTTCAGCTTGGGACAGCTAGCATGTCTCTGCTCCGATCTTGAGACAGTTCGGTTAGTTGATTGGGTTCGTGAGACGGTGCAAAGGTGTCCCGTCCGTTGGCCATTGAACAGACAGAAAGATCCAAATGCTGGTCCCTGATACTATGTTAGATGCAGATTAGCTGCACAACTCAGCCGCACCGACCAATTCACACACTATCCAACAAGCCGTTAGGCAGTTGTGCGCGCAATTTGCACGTGTGCTTTGCAAGACTAGTTTCAGCCTCAAAACTAGGAAAATAACAGTGTGTGTTTTTGCACAGTCAAACCTGACTAAAAGCGCCACTCACGAGTGAGTCGAGGCAATGAGAACCACCGGCCAGGTAATCCAGGTAGATATAGGACCACTAGGATAGTTGCGCGTAGCCGTCGTATCTGCGTGCAGCTGCGTCTGAAGCCGTTGCATCCCGGACGCTCAGACAAGGCGACTCGGAGTGAAACGCTACCGATTACTCATTTTCTCTGGTCTGAACGTCGCACTGCAGATAGGCATCGGAAAGATACGGTTGTCGGCTCATGTGTCGTGTTACACACGCACACGCGGACGAACTCGCTGTCCGAGCTTTTCTCCTGCGCCGTCGGGACATGGATGACGTTACATCATCCGGGGATTGGATGCTGATGATGATCGAACCATGTCAAAAATGACTCTTTTCAAGGGATAACCAATAGCGGTTGTCCGAGAGAACAGCAAAAAGGTGAAAGTGATAGTTATCCCTGGAACTTTTTGGCAAGAGAAATCTCCTATTAGTGTGTTAGTGTCACACTACATGGGCAACCTTGAAAGCACCAAGTTTCACCGGCGCAACGACAGGCCAACGAGAAGCAGAATAGTCGCCCACACCGGCCCAGGGATGGCGCAAGGCACAATAACTGCCGTGCAGTTTTCTCGGGACCGTAGCCTCGTAGCGGGCGCGTCCAGCACCAAAATGGCAGCCAACGTGCAAGCGAGGTTGTGTCTCCAGGCCATATTAGTGGCTCTTCTCCGCCTGTTCCCGGCAAACGGGACAAACGATCCACATGTGCGACCCCGTTACCACATTCTCGGGCTCCTGGTCCAGCGTGTGGGCGAGACCTTCTGGCCGAGACCACAGTTATGCGTGGGCTCACTTTTTGCGAGAAGAAGATTTCGTATTTCGAGAAGATGCTAACCAATTCTAGTAATTTGCCCCATTATTCTATCAAACTCTGCCAGATTATTCGTTATACCCTTGGTCCACCTTTAAGTCCACTAAGTCCACTTTTAGCCCACACTGCCTACTTAGGCAAGTATTTAATGTTATAGCATAAAACATACTTTATTTTTCTTATTTTTATTATTTAAAAACAGAAATATATAAAAACAGAAAAGACTTTTAAAGCTTTAATATTATATATGCAATTTACCATTTATTTTTAACATTTATTCTGATTGAAAGATTTTGTATCAAAATATATACCTTAAACAGAATGCAAAAAGTGACCCCGTTATGCGTGGTGCTAATTTCGGTCGGTGCGCCAATCAGGCACTCTTGACCGCTCAGCCCAAGCTCGAATCCACTATGCGCTTCGGTAGATAGTAAACATCCCAAACTTCTTCCAACCTCCGTCGTCCATTTTCGACCAGATGCTGACTCGTGTTTATTAGCATGCGGCAATCAATGTAGGTCGTACCAACCGGTCGGTGAGATTTACGTCTTGTCGTCGCGCCGTCTTATTCGAGGACGCACTCCACAAAGGTGCCAAACTTCCGGGTCAGCCCTAAAAGGTATGTAAAACGTAAACTTGTGTAGGTAATATCCGGTTTTCTATGCTCGCGTATTCTGGCATCTTTTACCAAACATCACTTACAGTAGTTAGTATATATAGCAGTAAATTAGGCAGCCTACTAAATGGGTTAAATGATGGTACGATCGTGCGGCTAAGCGGAGCTCTAAAGGTCATCGGAGCTATTTTTCCTTCCCCCACGAAGCCAAGTCCACGCGTATGACCAGCATCGTTAGATAATTGCGCGGAGATTACCAATTACGGATAGAACTTGGTTTTCCATATGCAAGAGATATCGCTTCGAGGCACACCTCCTGGATAATTAGTCTAGTGGAAGTCGAACTTCCACAGTGCATTCCCATCTCTAGTTTCGTCCACTTGCTTTGCATGTGGTAAAGAAACACGAAGACACACGCAGGACGTCTCCGGTTTTGGACCGGACCAGTATGAGCGAGCTAACTATTCTGCAGCAGCAAAACACGGTTCCAGAATTTCCCAACAATTTATCGTCTTAAACTCCTATTAATACTTATCGCGTATATCAGCCCTGATCGCTTATTCTGTAGGAATTCATCCGAATGTGACGTTGCTACGCTGCACGTATGTGCGTCGTATACCGACCGGTATGCTGCAGATCGGCTTCGGCTTCGGTTGCCAACTGGTTTCCATTTCACGGCATGCTGTAGCCGCCGATGGAGCCAGGATTTCAGCGCAGGGGACAGAGCCGCTCATGCAAAACAAAAAATTATCCCTGGAGTCTGACTGTATTGACTAAAAGTGTGCATAAAAAGTTGTGCGGCTAAGAATTTTTTCACTATATCCGTAGCTTTTCAAATAAGTTGCTCGTCATGCTTCACACCCATACGTCGGAGAGCCAGATCATCTGAGATGCACGACAGGCCAATCAGCTGTTTGTTCAGCGTCTTTGGAGGGCCACCTGCTCGGGTTTGATGGCCCTTAGAATTGTGGGAATGCTACTTTGACAATCGCATTTTAATTATGACTGTCACTTGTACGTATGAAGCATGCCTGTCGCAAACTTATACCCTGTGTGACATTCGCCTATAATCCTAGAGTCGCTATAAGCGCACCGTCGACAAGACCAGCCAGATACGGCATTTAGCCCAGTGATATCTCGGTTCGTCCAAGCGCAAGTGGCCAGGATCAAAAGACAAAGCGTTGGGCTACGGACAAGGAATATACTTAGTTAATCAAAGGAGATCGAATGGTTGTCGGCCCGTTGTCTGATCTAGGCATCGTGGTCATTTGTGATAGCTCGCCTTCTTTTTGGGCTGGACCCGGGGCCTTGGGCCGTGACAAATACCCGCTGCAGATTTGACAACGTCGCAAGCGCATTGGTTACTACGCTATAGAGAATCACTGTGATGATGATGCCGACAACCGACTATACCGTACTCGTGTCGGCTCCGACCGAGTACCAAATCCATTTCGCGCTTGACGAGGGCTTCCCTTCGTCCATCGTCAACTAAGAAATTTAAGGGATAACACAATATCATGATCCACATTGCTCTCGTGGTTCAAACGTGACAATGGCATGCTCGCGAGACCTTCCATTGCCAAGGAATTTAAGCTTTGCCAGCTTTGCCATACCGTATACACGTGTGCCGAAATATGTCAAGTTTCAGACAGTTCAGGCGGATAATGACTGACTGCCACATCGCTTTCCGAAGGACCATGCATGCAGTAGTATACTAGTATATTCAATTCTACTTTGAAGGTACATACTGTATAGACAGCATCAAATCCATCCATCAGATGGGTAAATCATTGACTTGCCCTTCTTTCATTAACATCGTGTAGATCCCTTTGGTCTGTACTTTTGCACCCCTGTGGAGATCAAGAGACTTACACCAAGCCACAGGTCGTCTATCGACCTATCAACAATCCAGAACTCTCTCAAAGAGGGAAAAGTGTCGTACTTGTATGAATTAGACGAACACTAGTATAGCAAGTTCCTTCTTTAACGCTTACAAGCCTTGGAATTTACTCAGCTGTCTCGAAGCTATAACAAATAAGAACATTACATCAACCTGAAACTAGAGCGCTATCTGTAGCGCTGTGTTGGTCGAGTTGGCGCCCTTGGCTCTTACACTCATTCACCTCGTCGCACCATTGCTCTGGCTACGGCACATTAGATCACATCATAGGTAGGTCTACGGCACATATCTGTACCCGTTTGCGCCTCGATCTGAGCTGTGATGCACCCGCAAAGGCAACACTGTGTTGTACTACCTACTGTAATAAGGCGAAGCAGCTGATGCGATATATAGATAAGTTGAGACAGCGCTTACACTATGGGACTGTCCGAGTCACCAAACTAACTACTTATATAGTGTATTGCAGGTAGGGATGCCGTGGGTATGCACCACATGATCAGTCAGACGGATCTGTTCCACCCTCCCCGGCTACCATCCTTTTGGAATGGAGGCCCACTGTGTCTATCGAAATCGAAAACACATTGATTCTCAAGATACAAATAACTATCTACAGTAATTAGCCCATCTTCATGGCCCACCTGTGTCAGTATCAGTCGACCAGGTCTTGCGTTCACCAAAGAACCAAATCGCAGCCTAAAAGAGCCGGTTCTGGGCTGGTGAACGTAGTGTAAGAACTCTGTAGTAGAGTGTAGATAAGTGTAGATACTTAGTACCAATCTATTACCATGTTTGGTACGGTACAACGCCTTAGCAGCAGGCTGCAGGCACCTCGCCCTTCTGACTGCCTTACGTATCACTGCCACCACATACCTCATACCGTATCCCAGGGCAGGTTAGGTACCCCAATGAGTGAGACGGCCTCCCATCGGTACTTGAGGCGGAGTGTTACACATGACTATCGTCACTTGTCATTCGACGGATCTTCGTAGCAGAGCAGAAAAGGACATACAAGATGCACGTCGAGACTTTGGGCGCGGGTAATATTGCCTTTTCGCCCAGTCCATCTGGAATAGTTCACAGCGGCCAGTCCTCTCATGGTTAGTATACTAAGCAGAACTTAAATCGAGGGAAGTTCGCACCGAGGTCTAGCAACGCGAAGAGAGCCTATTAAAGAATGGTATGGCATGTAGGGTACCCCCTACCCAGGTACCTACACGTGTAGGTTAGGTAGGTATGTCAAATGCACGCTAGTGTCACACTGTGATGGAAGGCTATCTACTAGTTAGTGGGCCCCCGGTTTCCGCAAGGGCTCCCCCCATCCAGGGCCTCAGAAACAGAACCAAAGTTCCAAGCTTGTCGTGCTGTCGTGCGTCTGTTGGATCTGCATTAGCGTGTGAGCTAACCGGTGGCGCATTTGCTACCCATTTCCCAGGATAGCAGGTTTTTGGAGGGTGAGCAAATCAGAGCTAACAAACCGCCAAGCCTCGCCGCTGGTCTTGGGTGACAACCAAGAACCACATATGGTTCCGTGCTAAACCTACTAAATCCCAGCAATCCCCCCGAACATGGCGAACGAGCATCACACACTTTCTTACCTGCCTGCCGCTTCCCGGGGAGACTTCACTTTCACCCTACATAGCATGGTGTCCACGACTGTCTCGCTGGACGCCACCACCGATTTTGGGCACAGAAGAGAGTGCTCGAGGTGTTCTCCGCCCACCGGGAGACCAGCTCGGGCATGGCATCCGCCGACGATCCACCTCTCTACCGCATTCACGATGCGTCCGTGCGACAGCCGCTGCTCTCACCTCATCCGGCACTGCCTATGACCCCGCCAGAACTCGACCACGACAGAGCCTTATTACACGGCGTGGGGGGAGATGTCGCTCAAGATCTCGATAAACTCGTTCACAGACTAAATAGGAAACCCATTTTCCAGGACTCGCTACGATGGTGCTTCTTAGAACAACAGGCGAGGGGAGACGAGGGCTTCACAGAAGAGATGGAAGAGGAGAGGGAAGTCCGATACGAAGGATCAAATGCGTTTTCCACACAAATGCCGATGCCAATGCAACTGCAACCGCAGCCGTCAGAACCCACACCCGCACTGGACCCCATCCCAGAGCTCTCGATGCAATGCGATCCGTGTCCTTCGATGCTACCGCCACTATGTGAACCACTTCAACAACCCAGCTCGTCATATCCATTCAACAGCGTCGTCGCAGAGGCCCGTCCAGAAGAAAAATTACCATGTAAACCAAGTGATGTTAAGCACCCACGCCGGGGTATGGAAGCACGCCTGCACAAGAGTGCTTCGAACCTCCGCATGTTGGGTCTCGTCACAGGTATGATCGAGAACGGCGTACAGTGCAATGTGCACAATTCTACACCGTCTTCGCCAACTAGAAAGTTGTCAGTGTCGTCGACACTTCCTGCATCTATGCGTCATATTGAAGCACAAGATCCAATTGAACCTCATTTACTTCCCAGTCGCTTACAACTAGAAGTCGACCAGGGCTTCAGTGAGCTGGACGAGGAGACGCTGCTCAACGAAAGTCTGGCTCTGCGGCATGCGGGTACCCCGGCTGGAATCAGAAAATTCGGGTTCCTACGGTATCGCTCCTCGTCCGAGGCAGCCCAGTCGTGTAAAAACATGAAGAAGAGTGTGCCACGTATGAGGCGGAGACGAAAGCCAAGTACAACACCAGCATCCGAATCATCAACATCACAAAAACCACCTCCTACCGCGGCTTAATTTCACGATTGTTTATACTTTTATACATGAGTTTCCTTTGTCTACCATATCACATATACCCAGGGTAAGACGGGCAGGCGTTACGGATGGACATGCTATAACCGAGGATACAGCATCTCAGCCGGCGAGCTGAAGCACTGGTAATGGCATCCCGGATAGATCATGCATAGGGCGTTGGTAGCATTGGGCATGGTGATCCTCTGTTAAAGGATCTTGTATTTTGTTCGGCCAAGGCCGTGAGGGGACGATTAGTTGTGACGACTATGAGATGATGAGGAAAAGATACCCGAACGATGCAGAGCTACTGCTTGATGAAGCACACGCATCTTTCATTGAGGGGAAGGTTATCTGATGGCACTACGCAATTGGCTCATAATTACATGACCATGATTGCTCGAGCTACTCATCCGCGAGATCGTCCGCCAACATTATCCATATAATGCAACGAAGCTAGCTCGATGCATCATTGAATTGAAGATCTTACACACAAAGCATCTCTTTTTTCACCTTCTATTGTTTCCGGAAAGGGGATAGTGCGACATTCATGCTTTGTCCAGTCAGATACTATAGACACAACGATGGTGAGACAAAAGGACGGCGACAACCCACTACTACTGCAGCGGGCGTGATCGAGATCCCTATTAGCAAGCAGAAAAGGCGCCTCATGGTAACGTACATGATAGAAGCATTTCAACTCTGGGCTAATGCGATGTAGGAGGCTTTTCGTATCGTAAACGTCGCTCTAATTATTTCCGCTTCTTATAATGGTGACGCATACCACACATTAGACAAGGCTGTGATAGTAAGACATTGAGTTGAAGGGTCTAGTGTGTACAGAAGACCATCTAGACACGAAATACTCGTCCCCCAGTTGGCAGTTCTACATTCCAGGGTTTCTTTATCTCACCTCGTACCCCACCACATAGGTCTGTGCGACGCTGTACGAGAGTTTATGTTATAACGACTCGAATCAACGAGCTGGTCTATGTTCTTTGAGCACCATTCTTTGTTTCTCGAGGGACCCATGGACGTGGCACACGGAGCCCCCCAGAGGGATATTCTAGGCAAGGTCGCATGGCGGCCGATGATGCGACTTTCTTTTATAAGACCTGGGGGAGGAATGGGTTTTTGCAAAACCCCAGGTTCACTTGATGCCTCAACCCACATTCCTCCAGACAATTTCCCAAGTTGTTCGTCTGGTTGCCACGGGCATCTGTCATGACTTATCCTTACTGTCTTCAGCCTCGGGACGGCTCATATGTTCTAATTTCCGTTGTTGCTGTGCCAGCCTTTCTCATACTTTGTTGACTTACATGAAAGTAGATACAAGCACGGCTTCCAGCCTTTGCATCTCTTCTTCGAACAGCTACCCCATCCTCCTGCTACTATTAGGGGGGGAGGTCTTCTCATATCCAATTGTCGTTCAACATCATTATACCTACAGCTGTGCTTACCTTTCTCTTTCGTCGCCAAGATGGCCTCCACTGCGGTCCGCTTTCCCGTGGACAATGAGAGCCAGCTCCCCTTCTGGCCGGACAATGAGGAGCTGCCAATGACTGACAACTTCTTTGACCAATATGTGACCTTTGATACTAGCGATGCCGCAGCGCTGGGTGGTGAGGTGCTCGAAGATCCGCCTAGCCCCTCTATTCTCCTTGAGTCCCTTCATCCTGAGGCGGCCAATTCCTCCTCTGGCCCATTGGATTTGCCGCCAGACGGCTCTCATATTGAGATATCGGCTAGGGCAACGAACCATCCTACCTCAGTTGCGCCACAGACCTCCTCAGCAGACCAAATCATCACCGACTCGGCGCTGCTTGCAACTTTAACAGGAGACCCTGTTCTAAATACTGGTTCAATATCGGACTCGGAGTTACTACATCTCGAGGGTATATCACTCCAATCGTCGCCACAGCGAAGGAATGAGACAGCACGTTCGAGTCCAATATTCGCTACATCGAGGTCGCGAAGCCCACAAAAACGCAGTCGGTTTGTCGATTCAGTCTATGCCACCGTCCGACGTGCAGCGCATCGCTTAAGGCCTACCAAACAAGAACAATTCCAGCCCGTCGACATGACGGATCTGGACGCATTCTTGAGTGATCCGAGATCAGGGGTTGAGTTATTTGATATAAACTTCGATGAGCTCACAGACCCGACAGTGGCAATCAAGCACGAGCCTATAGACTGTGGCGGCCTGCCATTGTCGCCACCACCGACAGGACGAATCCCTCGGGTCAACTCATCAGGGTTCGTCGCCGGACATCTCGAAGACCCATTCAGCGATGAAGTGTTGGGTTCTCCGGTCGTGATCCAACCGGCTAGGCGCCAGAACGTCGATACACCTATGGACACACCCGTGACCAACGGCGAGACGTTTTTCCATACTCAATCAATCACAGCAGCGCACGCCAACGGAAATTCCTTCCGCCGGCCACATAAGATGTATCGGAGTACGAGCTCGGCCGAGTGGCCAACAGAGGGCCTCCTGACGGACATAAAATACGAGGACGCAAACATGTGGTCTTCGACCTCGTCGTCCGCGGCCTACGTAACCGATAATGGGAACGGAAACATACAGAGCCCGAACTGGTGGGATACACCAGAGATATCGCACGCCGAGCCCCCACATCACCACCACTCGACGAACGGCGGCGCGCGCGACAACGCAATGCATAATATCTCTATGCACGGCCAGCAGGGCGAGCTGCCATACGAGTACAACGACGACATTCTCTCGGGGCTGATGATCCACATGCCGCAGCCGCGAACGCCTCAAGCAAGCGTGTTGGGCTCGAATATGAACGAACACTTGCTCGCGACGTCGACCCCGTCATCATTGAGCTACCACATGCAAGGCACGCCTCACATGTCTCGTTCACAGACACATCACTTCACACCGCAGCACAGCAGCCATAAAGGGCACGGACACACAGACAGACGACAACGACCGCGTGCCCCGTCCTCAGGCGCACGACACCACGGCGCGCAGACCTCGCCACGCAAATTGCGCAACAGCATGAGCATGGGCTATCTTCGCGAGGAGTCACAATCGCCCTCACCAATACACCCTCGGCACAGCCACGGACACGGACACCCACCCGCACACCACCCTCACGCTAATCACCACCAAGAGCGACGACATCAACGGAGCTCATCCCTAACAATGCGCAAGCAACGCTCTTTCTCGCGCCGCAACGAGCCACGAACACCAGGATCCGCGACCTTCGCGACAACACCAAGTAGTGGCAGTGGCGGCGGGGGAGGGGGAGGATTCGAGTTCATGAACTACACGCCCAACGACAAGAACGTGCTGATGACGGGCGTGGCGCCGAGTGGATCAAGCAAGACCAAAGCGCGGCGCGAGAAGGAGGCGCTGGAGAAAGCTGCGAGACTGGGCGAGGCTGCGCTTAAGGTTGCGGGTGGAGATGTTAATCCTGGACTTTTGAAGGAGCTTATGAGGGATTTTTCGATGGCTGATGTTTGATGATGTTGGATTTATCTGTTTTTTGGTTATCTTCAATTTATAAAGACTGCGCGGCCGCTTTAGCGTCGCTAATAGGAGAGGGGTTGCGGCTGAGGGCGGGGTGTATGAAAGGGGAAAGAGATTGGAAAGACCTTAACGGGAGAAGAGGACATTGTCGGTTTTTTTTAAAATATACCGAGTAGCATCACATGAAGGGAGACGGCGAGAAGAGAGAGAGACACTTATTTCGCAGATTGACTTCGTTCTGCGGGCCGGAAGGGACGAGCGAAAACAAGGGATACCTGGATTGCGCATTCGATTTTTTCTTTTTCTTGCTTCCTCTAGCGTATTTTATTGTTACCTCCCTTCCTTCTCTTTTGTGCTTAGAGCATGAATCACTTATTGTATCATTAGATCAGGCTGGCGTCGAGGCGATATGAGGGGAACGTTGTCTAAGGTATATGAGACGGCAGAGGAGATGGAGGAAGAGAGACATAAAGTTAGTAGGTATAAGCCTTTAATAATCGCCAGTCATACTGGTAGGCCGCAATGCCGCCTTCGTTTTCGAGCTTCGCTCATTCTTTCAAATCTTCAGTATAGCGATATCATTGATTTTCTCGGCAATCAATTAGACTCAATCAGCTAATTTGCACGTTGTTTCCAGGTGTCCTGGGCACTTCAGCACATGCACGACTGTCATGCTGAACTTAGTAGTTGGGTCGCAAGAAGATATCACAACAGAGGACCCAAGGTTTGTAACAATTAGTTTTTAATTCTTCGTCAATTAACTTGGGGATCCTTCTTCCTAATTAACCCATCTACCTACACATCCACCCTCTTATTTATAATAGCCTTCAGGCCGTCCCGTGTACCACGTAACATACGTCTCCGTATGCGTAGCCTTCGCAGTGCCATTACTCGCAAACGAAGCCGTGACCTTCTCGGCTCCATCCGCAACAACTAGATCCCCTAGAATCCGCCTGAAGAACTCCAGCGCGGCCTTGGGCTGGTAGTAGGGGATTTCGTGGCCGCTCTCGTAGATGCGGGTGAAGCTGAAGTTGCCGTATTGCTTGCTCTCGCCGTACTCTGTCCCGTCGACCACGAAGGGCGCGTAGCCTGCCGCGTTGAACTCGGCTGTGTGCGAGTAGTTTAGCGCTTTGGAGACGGCTTCGCCGCCGAACCAGTTGCAGATGTAGTCCTGGTGCGTGTTAGCTTTTGGGTGGACGGTTTGTTGGGCAAGGAGGTTTAATAGTTGGTTGGGGTAAGCGTATAAGAAAAGGTAGTGGAATACTCACGGCGTCGCCGTAAATCATCGCAACACGGACGCCGTAGCCTACTACTGCCTCGAGATCTGCCAATAACTCTGTGTACACGTGGTCGCCTGTGTAGTCGAACCCGGTGCCTACTTGGGCGCTGGACGTAGAGGTGTAGTTTACGTCGACTCCGATGGCATCCTGGATCTTAGCCGTGTTGAGATAGTCGACCCACGGCTCTGGTGGGATATCGGCATTGTACATAGCCCTAAACTCAGAAATTAGTGACTATTCGTAATTGCAACTTTTAATTCAAATACAGTAGAATACTAACCTGATGTCGTATGGGTTTCTCCCGCTTACGGTGCTGAAAACGACCAAATTTAGTACACAGCGTTCATGAAACATCAGATTGGGTGAGTGTCATAAGGTATAAACTTACTAATACGGCCCCTCAACCAGGCCTCTGCATATGGCCGTAGCTTGCGAGCAGGCAGCCAAGCCATCTGGTGTCGAGCGATCCGCTCCAGCACAATATCTGATAGAGTCCTTGCACGCGCCAGGAAACTCCCAATTCATCTTCATGAAGTTGTAGATGGTGTCATTGACCGTCTTGAGGCCATAAGTGTTGTTGGCCGCAAATTCGTAATAATAGGGCATCTGGATGCTTGCAGAGATAATGCCGTTGATTATTCCTAGCGTGTGCATGTTGAGCTCGACGCCCTTGGCAGATCCCTTCTTGATAAGCTCGTTCTGGTCGTAAAAGTATTTGTAGAAGGCCGGTCCGTAATGACCACCATATGACTCTGTCCACAGGTTGAAACTTCGCGACTTGACTTTGCTGTCTAGACGTGGCAAGTCCTCTAGTAAAGCTTGTAGCACCTCCCATGTTCCAACAGCAGCTAATTGAGTAGTGTCGAACCTGTACGGGTTGACACTGCTGTATCGGCCGTCGGGGTGAGAGGATTTGACAGGAAATCCTGTTGTCTGGTTTACAACACCGACAACTTCCGTCTCATATGAGAAGCCGACGCCGAGAGGCTGGGACAGAAATAGCATGTTGCTAACTTCATTCCAGGCGTACGGATTCAAGATCGACGTGCTGCTATTAGCTGCCACGCTGCATGGGCCAAGCTCTGTGAGACGGACAGTGAGACACATGAAGGTTTTAGACGGCGCAGATTAAAGTCCTTACCTTCAAAGAGCCCAATCATCGAATCGGAGCCTGGGCCTCCATTAAGCCATAAGGTAATCGGCGACTCATTTGGATTGTTCCTGGACTCAAAAAACCAGAAGAACATATGAGTTTTCTCATCAAGGTCTACATAGCCCGAGTAAGAGTTGACACCGGGCGTTGTCTCACAAACACCACTCTTTCCAGGCTCCTTATAGCGGATCTGGACACCTCCCGGCGACTTGATGGTCTTGACCCCTTTGGGTTCGGCGGGTACTTGTTTCTTGAGAAGCTCCTCCACGTGCGGAGGGAGGAAGCTTGCAGACGCCAAGGAGGCGCCAAGCAGTAGAACTGCCGGCGCGACAAGCTGCATCGTGATTTGACGTATGGTATCTGCAGAAATAGAAGATAACAAGACCCAAACTCTCGGGAGCAGAGAGAGCAAACCAAGTTTTCTCAAGCTCGCGAGAAGAAAAGGAACGGCTGGGTTTGCAATCGTCGAGTTGTCTTACCTTTATACCTTCACACACATGTTCGCATCCGGGTTCTTACCTCCACCCCATGCAACAGTCCCCGCATGCCGGAGGACCGGGCACACAAGCGACATATCATTATTGATTGACTGAACACAAACAATCGTGGTCCCAGCCAGATACCGTAGCTGCATACTGGTGGCGAGACATTTGCTGCGGGCATCCGTGCAAATTGTTCGTATTGTCTGTTTGTCCTGCCCGATATGGCCAAGAGTCCACAGAACTACGACCTTATCAATGACGTGCAGTTCACCGCTGTAATGAGAGGCGTTTGGTGATGGGGCGGGCATGGCTCGGGATTACCGTTGGTTGTTTGTTATCGGACTGCAGATCAACTGCCTCTTTGATCCCGTCTTCGTGCAGCATTGACGACGAGTATTCTAGAGAAAGCTTAGATAGTAACCTTGCAGCTGTGGGGAAAGAGAGCCTCATCGAGTTACCAGCCATTTATTAATTGCTCGCACTTGCAAGGAGGCGTTCAATGTCCTCGGGAGTTTGCACGACCAATTACAGACACGCCCGTCAGCAGAGCGGTGTGCTCGCTAGATGATGCCGGACCCCATTCCGGACACCGGGTAGGACGATATCCAGGAATCAGATAATAATGGACGGCCCCGGTTTCCCCGCACGTAATCCATGTCCTCTACGCCATAAGGCGAGATCACGATGCTTGTCTCACTACTAAGGTGGACTTAGTTCTTAATACATAAGTATACACTGCGCCACTTCCCGTTTCAATATTGAATACGCCGTAAACAATATGGAGCGTGAGCTAGAGGCATTAGTACAACGGTGTAAATACTCTTGTCAAGTGCGAGAGATGTTAAGGACCTCACTGGTGACTAGATGTAACTTTCGAGACTCGAGTATCTATGATAAAACCCTCACTCAAATCTTACTTACAGCCAACCTTAGATCGTAAAACTCTTCAAACCGATGCGTCTCGCGTAAATTTTCCTTCACTTCAGCACTTTCCCAGTGCTTTTCGGTATACTATGCCTCGATCAGAAGGATGCTGGAAAGTTCCGATCAATAGATTCGAATGAGATCTCAGCTCGGGCTAGCCAAAAGAAATGATCGCGGTTATCGTCATTATATTGACCATCGGCCTTAGTGCCTGTCAAATCGATCCAATTAAGGAGATAGTAAGGCTGATAGGCGTGAGGCGGAGAGGGTACCATTATTCATAGATAGATATGGAGACGAGTAATCGAGGAAGAAAGACACATAGATCCGACAGGCATCCGTTAATGTGTTTGCTGAACAGCACGGCGGAGTTACATCGTCTGTGAAGTATGAAAACTCCGCTGCCTCTCTGACGTAGAGAGCATGTAATGCATTCCTACGATTCGACCTCAACTAGCTACGATAAACTTCCTAACGCATTCAGAGGGTTAGTCCAATCATAAAATAGGCTGAAATATATACATCTCGAAGATTCCGAACATCTAACTCCTATCTGTCATCAGCGTAACCTTTCCTCTCCTCTCCTCTAATGCAAGATATATCCTATCCTATAACCCCTTCTTCGCCTCCTCGTCCTGAACTCTCCTCTCCTCTCTCATGGCCGTATTAATAGCACGATCTAATATCGACGTGGGCATAAGGCTTAAAAACCCCTGCTGCAGCGCATGCGGCCAATACGGCACGACGATATTCCGCCCACACCCCGTGCGCGCGAGGATAGCTTTCGCTATCGTCCGCGCCGCGGGCCGGAATAGCGTCGGCGACGCCTGTGTGTGAGATACCTCCGTCACGGCGCCGACGCGATGCGAGATGATCTCGACATCGCGGTCCCAGCCGTCGAGAGCCGCCTCTCTCGCCAGCGCCTTGTGAAGCGCGTGTGTCGCCGCTTTACCGGCGGAGTAGAATGATACGAGCGGGAACCCCTCGTCTGTGACGGAGCCTATGTTGATGATGAGCGCGGGGTGTCGGGGCCTCGATGTCCCGGAAGATTCAGTCGCGTTTCCGCGGCTGGTATCTTTGGCGTCGTTTCTATGTTCCCCCCTTAAAACCGGCATCAAGGCAGCTGTAAGTAACGTCGGGAACGCCGCGTTCAGATGCAGATTTTCCAATATCTCATCGCTCGCATACGTCTCGAGGGCGCCGAATGCGGGCTTTGGGCCGGCTCCCGCACAGTTGATCAGTACCGTGAGATGCAGATCCGCAAGCTGATTCCTAATGCTCTCGAAATCCACGACCTCGCGGCGATGACACTGCGAGGCGTCCGCGACTATGATCCGGACCTCGGCATCGGGGTACGCAGCCCGTATCTCGTCCCGCACGGTCTCGAGCTTCTCGGCGTTTCGGCCGTGTATGACGATGTTGAACCCGTGGCCTGCGAGCTCGAAGGCCAGATTCTTCCCAATCCCATTACTCGATCCCGTGATGAGCGCCCAGGCGCGCTCGCCTGAGGCGCTGGTGTACAGGTATCGCTGGAGACTTGACGATCGCGTGTATAGCCGTGCTGTGCTTAGGAGTTTGTACGAGACATACAGCATAACGCCCGCCCCCAGCGCCGAGGTGAGGGAGGTGAAGGAGCCCATGGCGTTGACCTCGCTGAATCCTCCGTCCCAGGTCAGGTTCCGTCCGTCAATCGACCATTCATTCATCATTCTTCCTTCCTGGGTAGCTCGTTCGCCGAGACGGACAAAGACAAGGACAAAGAGAAAGGGGAAAGCAATCTCTATAAAGATATTCAGCCCGACATATTTTTTTCTCTCTCTCTTCCCCACGTTTCCCTCACAGCATTACTAGTGAAGTAAACGTTACTACCGTAGGTTTAGGTATGTTTTGAACAAGTTAAACGTGACCTGCGTAGTGGTTGGCCGTTCCAGATAAGTATCCAATATGATGTAAGTCATGCCCCCCAAGCGGCTACACTAGCTCTCGGCTCGAAAGCTTGCCGGGGACGCCAAGCCCACATCGGGAGTAACATGTTTTCGATAGCTGTCCACTTTCGGAATGAAACATTAGAAAAGCAAAATCGCAGCCCTCATCCTCTTGTCGTGGTTGTCGGATGGTATAGTGTATAAAGGCCACCTATTCGCGCTCATGAAATTCACCATCCCACTAGTTCTCTTCTCCGATCACGGAAAGGCCAGCTCATATAAATCAATTCCGAGTCCTTGGGGCAGGTTCTTTTGGTGATCTCTTGGTCAAGTCTTAGCAAACAGGTAGTGGGTCTAGGTAGATCACCAAAACACCAGCCACTGGTGGGGGCAATCTAATATTATCGTGATCAGGGTGGGTACAGCAGGTATGGGCGGTAGCCTCTATTGTAGGCCTTTCCATTCTGCGCATAGGTAGAGATGACAATTAACCCGATTCCAAAGGACTTCTTTTATAAAAATACCTCCAGATGGATTGTTTCGGTAATAGTTGCGGTAAATTTGCATACGATTGACTAAATATATGCTGTAGAAACACTAAGTAAGGTACTACTAAGTTTGCTGTAATTTCGGGAGACTCCTCATCCGTACGCAGGTCGTCGGCCACATCGCGTAGAGGATTGGTCGCCCGGCCGTTTTTCCCGTTGACACCGAATCTTCCTACATGATGATGCTAGTACAACTAAGGGGGCATTAGGGCATTCGTGAATTGCGAATCGAAAGAAGGGTATCAATTGCGCCCCCTCCCACCCATGGGTTCCGTTGTAAGCCCCCTCTCCTTACATGATAATGCGACAAAATGAAAGTAAGTCCAGGACGCCAGCCATCAATCTGACAGACAAAGGAAAATATGCTTTAATCGTTAGTCGTAAGTCGTCAATACAAGTCGTTAAATTTTTGATCCCCTTTTATGCCATCATCACCCATGATTCATACCCGACTGAATAGAATTGGCACATCCATACTCCTGTGGTCTGGTATAATAGAAGAAGCAGCGTTTGGAATATAGTTGTTGTTCTTTCCGAATAGTCCTTCTCTGAAGCGGGAGCTGCTGAGGAACGTTGACGCACCGAAGGTTTCCTTTCTGGGACTTAACCTGCCGCCGAAGCTAGCGCCAGTATTGGCACCAAACTCCTTGCCTAGGCGGGTGAGTACAAGCTCCTTCGCCCGCCGCAGCGCGCTGGTCTGCATCTCCGCGTCCTCGGCGAAGAGTCGATGCTTTTCCTCGGCTTCGAGATCACGTTGGACGGCCGTGATCTCAGAGCATAACTCAGCTGTGGGGTCATACACTGTGGGCTGCAATAACGTCGGCATATTAGGCGACGTATTGAGGATAGGTGCCGAGATATTCATCTCAGGCGTGGTCGGCGTTTGAGGCCGGAAGTAGTCGTCGCCCGAGTCGGCGTCATCGCTCGGTGAGTGCGAGAGATCCGGCTCAGATCCAGACCTAGAATGTGAGAGGGGAGTGACTTCGCCAAAGAGGCGACGCGAATCAGTGGAGTACACACTATCCACCTCGCCAAAGAGGCCACCGTAGGAGGGCTGGTGCGGAAGGGTTAACTGTGGAGGTTCAGGGGGAGGGTTGAGCGGTTTGTTTGAACGTTGTTGTTCATGAGGGGTGGAATGGATCAGTGCCGGGTGCTCATCCACGCAATCCTTCGATCGTTTCAGCCATGGAAAATGAAGACGGCGCACCTCATGAGGTTCCTCGAGGGAACCGTGGGATTGTTGGCGTTGGCGTCCCCGCTGTTGACGTCCTCGCTGGTGATGTCTTTCCTCTCCTTTATCGTCGCGACGTTCATGTCCAGGCTTGCGCTTGCGCCGCCGCTTAGTGACTGTCCGCTTCTTAGTCTTGTTAGCGGATGCGAGGCTCGCCTGTCGCGCAGCCTCGACATCAGAGCCAAGCTCAACATCGAACCCATCTGAATGCTCCTCATACTCAACTTCCTCCTCGGCTCCCTCAAAATCAGTGTTGTACAGGTTGCGCGCTACAGCCGCAACAGCCGCTGAAGGCTCCGGCTCATATAGATGTTCCGGTTCATATAGATGCTCCGGCTCATATAGATCTAGGGGTGTCCTGTTGTAATGAGCACTGGTGAGTTCAGTAACAGTAGCCATGGAATGACGGGTCCAATAGCCACTATGTGAATTACTGTTCATCAATGGCGCAAGCGCATCATCCCAGTTGCCGTCACTGATCAGTACAGAATTTTCAAAATCGAACTCGCGCACACAATGCTGATGTGATGCGACCAGGTCGGCCACTTGCGCCGCATTCATGGTTGCGTTCCGTACAGCCAGGTAACGCAACTTGCGGAAAACTACTGGTTTTCTCGGCGGTACTTGTGGCAGTGGTGACATAGGTGAAGTGACCTCACGGAAAAGCTTCAATGAATTTCGTGGTGGCGCGAAGAGGGGATCAGCCGCAAGCGCGATTGGGCAAGGGCCCTTGCGGCCGTACCAAGTGAAGCTCAGCTTCTCCAGGCTCGTCGAATGATTGCACAGATAATCTTGGATAATCTTGAGATGGTCGAGACCTGGGGACGGGCCGTAAAAGTCCCACGAGTCTACATTGATGTGCATTTTGCGGATCTGCTTCCATCGTCGACCAGCGGATGGCGAGCAGCCGAAGCCTTGTGTGGGTCGTAAATAAAGGAATGCAGAGGGATGCACGGATAAAGAAAGTTTATTGAGCTTCTTCATGGGGGCCCTCTCAATAGCTACACGAAGACTGATGAGAGCATAGTCTACAATGTCTCGTCGATAGCGTTCCTTGGGGTCCTGGCCCGGCGTTTTAATTGTGAGATGCCTGATATTCATCAGGTGTTTCATTGCATTAATAAATGAAGGCACATTCGATGCCGCATGAAACAATGGCGGATATTGCGAGGTCAATATCTCACCCAGACCCTCGTTGGCGAACTTGGGTCTCTCTAACACGGATCCCATTGACGTATGGGGCGTGTATAGGAAGCTGATCTCACGACCGCTTTGGGGATGAATAAGGGGCGGTAAGAAGGTGGCATTGGAGTGTGGAAAATAAAAAGTTAAATGTTCGATATGGTGACCTATCCTTGAAAGGGCCTGTATCTTAGGTAGTCGGGTGAAACTGTTGGCCGTGAAGGTCAGGTGGGTTCGTAGGAATAGTCGCTTAGTGACCAGGTTGCAACAGGCCGAGTTGGCCAGTCGCACATTGCAAATGTCTTCCTTTGGTAGCTCCTCGAACAGAGCGTCACGGATTCGACTGTCCTGCCAGAGGCAGTAGAATAATTGCGGTCCCGCTGCCATATCTGTCGCATGTCGTTGTGATATGTGAATATCGAGGGCGGGAGAGGGGCCTGGAGACAGGATATGCGACTATCGCAGCGTTGCAGAACAAGATTGTTTCTGTTGGTAGCGGGAGATGCACGACAGGTACAGAGGTCTGTGTAGAACGGGGATATAAATAAATAAACAAAGGGCTACGATGCAGGCCGGCCGGCGCTTAGCTGGTATGAAGCTATTCGCAGTTCATGCCATGCTCCTGGCTAATGCCCTGGCTAATGCCCTATGATGCGTTCCAGCCCGGGGCTAGTAGACGGGTAGAGACGTGTCAGGGCAAGAGTGCAATTGTTCGAATCACTGACTAGCTAGGCGATGAGTTGTCAACCCCGGATTGACTCAACGTTCAACGCCTGATATTTCGAAAGAGAGAGAAACGGTCGATGCCCGACAGGGTCTGCCCACGGCCGGAGACCATGTTATACCCATTCACAGATACGCCCCAAGCCCGCCCCTCCCCTTTCGCAGAGCTTTGCACTCTCAATCGTCGCTCGTCCTCAGAATTGGCGGACAGGTCGAAGATGGTTGGCGAATGAGTCATTGTCGGGATTGGCTGTGGTGGAATCTGCAGGGTGCCATGCAAGTGGATAGGATAGAGAAGCGCAGAAAAAGCGTAGTTCGACGTGCGCGATGGACTAGAGGCAACCGTGATGCACGCGATGAATGGCCCAGTCGACGGCCGCTTGCATGGCTAGGCATGCAGGCGGGCTGCACCCGTCTCACTGAAGCCATGCTGCGAGCCAGTCAGGGCGATGCGATCGGAGCGGAGAGAGACTTGGGGGAGGCGAGTGAGCAGCGGCGGCGTTGGCCAGACTGGGGGTCACCCACCAGCCCACCACGCTCGCTGCGCTCCCGAAAGCGGGGCACCGACGGGGTACAGAGTTACAAGCGGGGAGCTGGCCGGGGTGCTGCGGCCTCCTGTCGCTCGGGGCCAATAGCGACTGCAGCCGCTAAAAACGAGTGGCTGGCGTCTGCTGGGGAGATGTGCCGACGCTGCAGCTCGCGCACGCGACATGGACACGAAACACGCGCGAGATTGCCGCCGAATCCTAGTTCTCCCATATAAGACTGCCACGTTCCCCCAGTCCTCGCTCGCTCTTGACATAGCGCTATTCCCTGTGCCTGAATAAATGGGAGAGGTGGAACTTCCAACGTCGACTCACAGAGGACTCCCCCAAATGGCGCCCGACCAGCCAGGTGTCAGGCCTTACTATCCCCCGAAATCAAGGTGTCCAAAGTTAAAGAGGCGTTGATCACCTGCATACTAAAACGGGAAGTGAGGAAGCGTTTTTGGGGGGTGAGTGGGAGGGGAGCAGAGAGGAGGGCAGTCATGGGATGAACGCATTGTTGGTTGAGCCAACGAAGCCTACGAAGCCCACGAACCTTGGTGCTGCTGCGGACCCAGCGAACTGATTCCTTCCCCTGGTGATCCACACACTTACTTAGACACGCATAGCTGCGTGGGAACTTGCCGGCCGGTCAAATTCTGTACATCGCCACGAGCCCAACGTCCTGTCGGTCCCCTCCTCGCTTAACTATTATTACCATTCCCACCTAAGGCCTGATCGTCCGCCGTTCTGGCTTCCGTCCCGGTTCTACCGTGTCTCTCATCGGACCCATTGCCAAAAGTGAAGCTGCTGGTGTTAAAGTAGTCTTGTGCTCTATCGGGTAACATTTTCCAGACTTTGTGACGAGCAGACCCCCCTTATTCCTTGACTAAATTATCAGCATACACGTCAAGAAGATTGAATATGCTTCCTTCCAAGTGTGGGCGATACTTAATGTGACGATGTAACGATAGAATGGTGAGCTGTCGCCTGTGTGATATCCTTCGACAGCTGCTTTAGACCGTTACACCACTCCTCTAGCTTACACGTCGCTTCTCTTCTCAATGTCTTCATGATAGACTAAGTTGATGAGGCCGTTATGATGTGTTGTTCATTCTCTTTGCGACAGTCCACGATTGCATTGAGTCCATGAGGCCTCGAAACATATCTTGTGTGCCATTTTCATCACACTGCCTTAATTGTTCCCGATGATTGGTCAGAGGGAGATTGTGATGTGCCTTACGTAGCTTAATAGCCTATTAAGCCAATAGCATGAAGATGAGCTGTAATAACAAGTCGGAGCGCTCAAAGTGAAGCGACTTGTCGCATGCTCTCGATGAATTGATTCGGAGGGAAATGTGTCCAAAGCTTCATGACGTTAGGATCTCCTATGCGTGCTGTAAGAAAAACGACGAGGGTTGTCTGCAAGATCATATCGCACAGCAGTAACCGCGGCCTCTCCGAACACCATGTTTCGCTGGCGCGGTAGCCAACCACGCCGACGTGTAACCATTCTTACCCCTCCATGAAGTGAATGTCTTGGCAGCAGCTGCATCTCCACGTAAGGGCACAGGATCTTCGAGTCTTTTAGACAATACATCTTGCGCAGATCTCAATGACATCTTGAGAAAGCGCGAGCTTGTGTGACGGCAGAGGAAGCCAACAGTTTCGAGCAGATTTGCTACACGTTTACCACTTGAATTGTTTTGTCTCTGTGCCAATTGGCAGGACTCACTCTCTTCGCAATAAAGTCTCGAGGCGCATAATACTGGTTTGATAATATGGTGCGTGAATGCCCCGGCGAAGGACGTAGTGGAAGAGCTATTCCAAGAGCCTTCAGTGTTTTGTAAGGCAGGAATCCTCGTCACGTTGCGCGTAACGAGATTCAGCGCAAACACGTTCAAATTTACATTTTGAGACGGATGTTCTTGCCTATCTAAGGCAGGTGCTTTTGGAATGCTGAACCCTGTAGCTGGTAAGAAAAACAAAATATGATAAAAAAGAAAGACACTAATAGGAGTTCGCTTTTATCTTGATAAAATACCATTGAGAGTCTGTGCGCTGCAGCAGGCAGTTAGTTAGTCGCGCAGGAACATGCTAGCGCGCGTATACCTCCCTGTTTACGGCGCCGCGCGGGGACCAAGGGTTGACCCGGCAGGCAGGCGCGATCTACCCGTGCAGTCCCGCGCACACGTGTCGACACGTGAAGGGTACCAAAATGCACAGATTCCTGTGTTAGACAGCTGTCAGTTGGTCGCTCAGACACTCAGCTTCGAAGACGGTCCGGTTCGGTCCGGCTTCCGGCTGGGATATTCCTAGTCTGTTGTGTCGCTTCAACTCTATAATAAGAAACCCTGATGGCCAACATCATGAAACAAGCGAACAATGCCCTGAAAAGTCCCGAACAATCGACAGGGTTGCTATTCCAAGTATATTCCAGAACAATACCACAGTAGGAACAGGTTACAACCCGTTTCGTATATAACCCTCTCATATGTCTGAAGCATTTTGGGGTACTTATTGTATGCATGCAGCATGGTCTTATTACTCCAATCTTTGTGGTATAGAAGCGTCTATCACTGGAAGTTCCGGAACCCGATGACAGCATCGTCCGTATCTCTGACCTGCAGGACGATATTCACTCACCGGTCCTTCTTACCTACGAGCTTGGACGAGTTTCTTATTTTCGCAGCCCACACCATATACGAAAAGGTCGATGCAAGCCCATTGACGACTGTTCATTGAGCATATCGGAAGAAATGGTTATGGCGCCAGCTGCGGGAATTGTACTCAAACCTGCAACACAAATAAATCGTATATATTCAATATTATGAAGCGGAGGCACAGCCAACCTTCTTGTGCTTAGGGTGCGCATCAAATGTTCACGATATCCAATAGAGGCAGGCCCAACTTGTTCAACAGTTTTTTTAGTGTCGGAAACTCACAGAATGATCCCGGTCTGCGGGCCCCGTCCGCATCGGTCAATGGCCTGCGGTGTATAAGCCAAAAGCCAATAGCAATAGCAATAAGTCTACAATGCTCAGGTAGATCCTTTTGGGAAAATCTACCCGAGCCGGATCTCCAAGAAGAAGAAGAAGAAAAAACCTTTCGCTTACGAAAATTGGCCTTATCTACACAAGCTATGAACACCACCTTCAGGTGCTCTGCCTATCTTTTGATTGCTGTAACAAACAGCATGAGATTTAAATAGGTTCTCTAATCCTATATTGGATTTCCAGATAGGTGATGACATAAGCCTCTTGTGTCTACTAAGTAGCAAGTGACACACCTCGCTTAGATTCAGTCTGCAGATATTAGCGGCGCCTTAGCGTTATCCGTAATTGTATTCCTTTGCGGCATTGCACTGGTCACTACTTTTTTCCCTTCAACCCACAAATTATCATTATCCCCTGCTCTTCCCATATACCCCGCAACGACCAATGGAACCTTCAGGGTGCAGAAAATGTCAAGCGGGCCTTTAGTGTCATGCATTAATGTCGACAATTATACAGCTCGATCCCTATCTTCACCGGAATCCATCGGGGAATGACGCCGGTGTGCAACAAGGGTGCTGGTGGTGTTTGAAGATAATGCACAATTTTGACATTGCAGCCGGGAGCTTTAGGCTCGCATTAGATAGCTTGTCGGCATCTCATCCTGATTTTTAGACTACTGTTAGCGGCGATGGCCTATTGCTTCACGTCCAATACTTCTCGACATCATGAACTTAGAGTGTCGGGAACTCGACAACACATAATCCATACGATGACGTTGCTCGAATTTGCTGATTTACACGAAACCGATGTTCTCCATACTTAGGCCCAAGCAAAGAATCCTTCGCCTCATCCCAGAACAGATTAGAATCTGCCAGCAAAGCCATTCAAGCCACCAGGCTGACTCATAAAGATGATACCCACAAGACCCCTTCATGAAAAATTTTGAATTAAGATATAGCGTGGACGTCACGTCACATTGAGTCACTGTTGGGGCGGTCACAATCCCTGCAACTCACAATTGCAAGAAAGAAGAATCCAATAGACCTAAAGCAATTCTCTAAGTGGATGTTGTACATATTGCATGCTGGCTTAATGTTATATATACCCGAATCGACTCTTTAATACGAGCTCTCCTAAGGCCACACATTTCTTGTTCATAACAACAAATGCGGCCAGTACATTATATAAGATTCTGAGAAATAGCAACAAGAAAGCTCAGTGATGAGCTTGGTGTGATAGAAGGGACCGATTAAGATTGAGAGTGACCTCATAAGGCCTAATTTTTAAGAAGTCCAAGGTGTATAAGATAGGTGTCTGTTTAAAATAACTCCATGATGACGAATCCTGTCGCTCAGATGACGATCCATGCGTTCACGAGAACTATGAGAGATATACTGTTGTAGAGGTGCTAGCACACGAGCATGACAAGCACTGTCACCATATAACTACGCTGATTTGGTGAGGTTTTGATGAATGTGACTGGATGGAATGCTAATGATCGCCTGTTACTAACGCCTTACGCTCAACCTTTCATGATTTTGAGTCACAGAGGTAAGAAAGGGTGTTGTAATAAGAAAAATGATATAGAATCAATGTATCTACTCGGCGCTGATGCTTTCCCTTTATGCTCAGGGATGAGTAACCGAATATAAAAAACACTAGATCTACTACAGCGATGATTGAAACTCATCCTGCACAACTAGAACCCCCAAGACATTGTCTGAATGATTGTATAAGCCAAACTTCCGAGAGAGTTCATATCATGGTATAACACTAACATACACTAATTTCGAGAAGACGCTATAGCAATCTCAACAACCCTAAAGATAAAGCCGCAGTGCCGTCGGTCGCAGCTAATCATGCCAGCCTGCCTCCATCCCTTGAATTTTATCGCGGTCTAAAAAGTATCCATGGGGCCTGCACGCAATAGGAGGTTTGAATTAAGTTTGCAGAACTTGATATTGGAGAATATTCTTAACGTCGTGGAACCTGAGTTTATCACATGGCTGGATTCTCGATGTTCGTGTCGTTTCATGAGGCCATGGTCAGAGGGATCGTGGCAGCGCCTGCCTATAGTTGTGTAACCTCTTTATTAGTAGCGGTGTCTACTATCCATTCTCTCTCACTAAACCTGAGACCAAAATTCCAATCAATGTAATCAGCACAGACACGTATCATATTCTAAGGCATCAACCGAGTAATTATAGAGTGTGGATTGTGACTCTCTACAGAATCTAGGCACAATGAGTAAAGAATTTGTTAGTTCGTCTTAGTCCGTAGGTTTGATCGGTATCTTTTTTTACGGACAAAGAACATATCAAGGCACCCGACATAACTGGTCAAAGCATGTATTGTAACAGAGTATATTTACAAGCGATCTGTTCAGGGGGTAAAATAGCATTGTTCAGGTGCTTTGAGATTTATTTGACAAATTATGCATATGTAAGATTGGATTCAAATTTATGAGCCAAATGTACTCAATTTTGCTTCTATCACATCTTTTAATACCACCTTAGAACTTTCTCGACCTATAATAATTTTACCTCACATTTCGCCGAAAAGCAACAGAATGCCGCCCACAATCCACATTTTCAGAAGCGCTCAAGCAGTTCACAATGCTATCAACAAGGCTACTGATAATGCTCACTCATTGACTGATCCCGAACTAACTGACTTAGGTCGCCAGCAAAGTGCAGCACTTGCCGCTGAGATCGCGACCTTAGGTGGTGGTATTGAGTTAGTATTCGCCTCGCCTATGCAACGAGCAATTCAAACCGCACTCACCGTCTTTGAGACTTATACACGGTCGAAGCGAATCGTGTTACTTCCCGACTTAAAAGAGTGCGACCCACTGGCAAATAGTATTGGCAGCTCCCCAGATGAGCTTCTCCGCAAGTTTGCCAGTTCGCGCCTTGACTTCTCCTTTATGACGCCAGACTGGACAGATAACAGCCCTGAATCTCGTTACGCTTTCAAGTTTGCCGATCATCGAGGTCGCTCTACGAGGCTATTTCTTCGTGCCGTTGCTCAGCGATATCGAGATACGGACGCACACATAGCAGTTGTCACCCACGGTCTATACCTCGGGTATCTTACCAACTCCCCTACCAGGTCATACAAGAATGCTGAATATCGCTCGTATTATTTTGAGCAGATTGCTGGCGATACCGAGGCTCGTCTGATCGAGAAGCCCTGTAGCATTGCCAGACGAGAGAAGGCCAAGTGCGCACAAAAGCCGAAAGACCCATCTATCTTTGATCTACCACTTCCAACCTTCGAGCTTCACACCAACATGCTAGGGACACACCCTACAAGTACACCATGCGGAGGCTCTGTAACTAAATCATGCGGAGCAACTACAAATAAAACGTGTGGAGGAACTATAGCTACACCATGCGTAAGCCCCATAACTACACAACGCGGAGGAACTACATCTTGTGGAGGTCTTACACTTCCATCTTGCAGCGGCCCTACGTCTACATCTTATGGAAACCAGCAGGCATCCTGTGGAGGACCGGTCTACGACAAAGACATACTCATTCCGGGCTTCATCAACATTTGCGATCAAACCTCTGCAATAAATACCCCAGCCCTAACTAATATAGATATCCCAGACCTAACTGATTCTAAAGACACGAATGGGTTAAATGCTACAGTCTCGAATTCCAACTTCAATACCAGCACCCCCATGAACACTGTGAGCTGGGGCAGATTCCAGACGTTGTTTCCTGATCTGCCGAACAAAAAAACCACTGGTACGCCCTTATTCAATCCACAAAATAAGAAACAAAAGACCCGGTGAACCGATTTCCCTATTCGATCCGCCGAGCGAAAAGGCGACCGAATATTCTCTATTCACTTGGCCAGGCATGAACAACAGCGAGAATACAACTTGAAGTCTCTTTGCCAATCCTCTGCCTGCTCTAGGCTGGAATTTGAATGAATATTCTAAAATAATAAAGTAAGTTAAGTCTGCTAAACTAGTTTTGTAATTGTTAGATCTCCGCACTCAATATACCTCATTTCTCTCTATTTCTGCCACATGAACACGCACATGAAATCGTGATTACCCTATAAAAATGAGTATTAACTAAATTCCTGAGACGCTACAACAAATCACGAATGTGCCACGTTATCTATCTCATTAGCCAAGCTGACGATATTTCTTGTATAGGATACGGATGACCCCTTTTTGAACCATGTAGATATTTCAGAGGCCATGTAAATGTGATCAACCTGCACTCAGCACGTCTAGCCTTGGTCTTCGCAATTCGCCGTAAATCTGTGACTGGTGACATTTGGCGAGGCTAGTCTGGAGTTATTTGTGAATATTATATCTGTCAAAGGAAGTCTACGACATCTGTTTATGAGTACATGTCATTGTATGAGTTTGGGATTATTTGCTTATGATCTGGTGTGCTGAGTTATACTGGTTAGTATTTGGTATGTTGGAGGCAGATATCATAACTTACCTGTCCTAAAATAAACAAGGCACTTCGTATCTATTTGGCAAAACATCACGTAGTCAGTATATCAGGATAAGTTTTCCACTATAATACGGAAAAGAATTTAGCTGCCTATTTGAAAACATGGTTTGGAGCTAATACTCCCTGGCATTTTGAGGCCTGCTATGATATTGTGTGTGGAATACAGAATGTTCTATGCATACATGAACTGAGCCTACAAGGTCGCTTGTCATACTTCGCAATCTCTGCATTTAGAATGTTTTGACAAGGTATATATGGCGAATTTTAGAGAACTCCCAACCTGGAGAAGTTAAAGTTGAAGTTGACGTGATCATGAGTAAACAACCCCTAAAACCCTTATGCTCAGATGTCTCTATCCTCACAGACTTCTTGGAGTGATCGCGCTGATTAAATTATGGTCGGGTTTAGATCCCTGCCTGTCAGGATATCGGGCATGCGACGTGTACGAACTCTTTCGCTGCGCGAAGGGGTCCAAACACCCTTCGTGCGCTAGTCTCTGAGTATGCATATATATGCCCCTTTCCTGCGTGTTCGTAACACTGCCTAGGCAGGACTGTCATAGGGCTCAGATTTACATGTTCGTCGAAAGACACTCCTCGTATTAGTCAAGTGGCCGTCACGAAGGCTGTTTAGAGACCTTCTCGCAACAACAGTTGCCTACCTCAGCTGCGGAACCCTCTGAAACCTGATTTTGGTGGATGTCAACCGAGGCTTCTCGCGACTATTTACTGTGTGATGGAACGATCCAATATCTCTCATATAGATCCATTTTTCAATATAGGTTAATGCTAACCTAAAGTCGCTAATATATCTTACTTTGGCCTCGCTAATAGACCTATTCCACTTTTCTAGGTATAGATATGCAGGCGCGGGCGGGTAAATTTTGCCTGATGATTTCAATCATATCATGTTGGCATGCATTCAAGCCGGATGAGTGGAGGCACAGAACTTGATTGACGAATAGTCATGTTTCTCGACTAGAATGTAGAATATCTAGCACATGGGTGATCTTGCTAAGCACGATGACGACGACCTCAGCTACTCCCTTTAAGATACTCGCATTAATAGGTCGGATATAGTTAATACTTCACTCTCATTCTCAGTATCGATGAATTGAGCGAACCTAACTGGCGGATTTCAGACTTTTCGCTCTGCCAGTTTCTCTATTCTTTCATAACCTTGACTCGAAGCATATGGTAAAAGTAATGTAGCCAGGCGCGTAGGAAGCGCATCGCGTCGCCGTGTCTGTCTGTAGATGGGATAGTAAAATGCGCGGAACTGTATTCGTGCCGACCAAGATTTGCAAGTTTCGGGAGAACAGCCGCTGCAGACGACTGCTATCAAAGGGTATTAATCGGTCACGAACAGACTGACATGTTTGCAGTTTATCATTACAAGATATGACGAATGAGCAATCGATAATAGAAAAGTATTATAATCAGCACAGACTACGGCTCTGAGAGATCTACATACTTGTCGTCGCGACGCATGGTCTGAAATTCGGCCAACTGTGGTGTGACTTCGTATTATACTCGTGTGCTGCCGGGGAGAGCTACCTTATCACTCTTTCCTGATCAAGCGAGACCATGAATGGGTAACTGACAATGGGCCATCTGCAGGACCACATTTACCATTTCGGGGTGGTAGATGCGAGTGAGAACCTTGCAAGCAGTTTAGTGAGTGGGGCGGCCGGCAGCTTTTGAAACAGTGCCAAGAGATTCTAGGTAGTCATAGTCTCAAATTCTTCAACGTCGCGTTCAACCGTCTCTCAACCTCATTATCTTTGATAAGTACCTTGCGAAATCCCATTATCATAAAGTGTATAAGAGAAATGCACTCCCTACAATGAAGAAGACTCTATAATATTCTCATCATCTTGTTGGTATTACTCTTCCACGATTCCGAATTCGAATTGGGCAGAGCGGCCCTTGTTATCATAATACCGGTGATAATGCTTGGTGTTCAATTGAAGGGAAATGAGCGGGGCCATCCTGTATCACGTAAGGGCCTTCCTCATTTTTTACTTCTTCCCCTCGTCTCCTTCGTCTCAAAGGATACAAGGTATTTCGCATATTGCGAATTTAAAGCTACACTTCAGGCTCAGGTGGGCTGAGAACCTTTGGAAGTGAAAAACTAAACCGCGAATGCCAGCGATATGTGCATATGCTGAACAATTGTCCTCTATTCGTCCGATATGCTCGAGGGGACATGGAAGATGACCTGGTTCCTGGAATCCGATTCACACTCTTTTCTTTCGGGTGCATGAATGATCCTCCCGGTCATCCGCTGTTGCTCTCAATCCTTTTGCGAAGGTTGTACGAGCCCCTACATCTATTACAACGCTACGCTGGGATTCGACAATGCTTGTTGTTGAGCCCAGTCAGTCACTTATTAGTAGTGCCGGCTAGTGTACGGTGCGGATCTTAATAATGGACCGTGTTAAGAGAAGTCGACGTTCCCTATCTCTCCGTCAACTTTATCATCACACGTGTGGTGCCATGCCAGCATCTGCGCCAACTGGTCGATGCAACGTCATGATGTGCTCGAGAAAGCCGTGATAATTACTCCGTTATGCAGATGGGATAACCACTCTAAATGATCGAACGATGCGCGGCCTGAACCAATGAAGAGCGCGTTTCACGATCACTTTAGAGCGTTGCATAAAATATATTTAGGGCGCCCCTGCCGAACCCCGGCCTATATGATGCGTCTAAGCAGGGCTATCCCGGCTCGGCTCTACGCTACTGTGAGCCTCCAGGCCTTGTTCTTCCTGAACCCCTTGACTTACAGAGTGGACGGGGGGTGGGCTACTGGACGTTGGGCACCCGTCTCACTTGTGTAGCCATACAAGACCCGGTGAGAACCCGGTGTCTGGTGAGGAGCCCCAAGGCGCGGTCTTCCTTTCCTTCGTTTCTGTTCGTTTGCGGTGCAACCCTATCGTCATTTTCATTATACCATCTTTTTCTTCTTACGCTCTTTTAGAAGCATAGCTTCACAACGAATTTTCATGTCTTTAATACCCAATTGAATATATATAAAAAACCCGCCCTCTTC
Organism: Xylaria cubensis; assembly: GCA_022385715.1. Lineage (NCBI taxonomy): Eukaryota > Fungi > Ascomycota > Sordariomycetes > Xylariales > Xylariaceae > Xylaria > Xylaria cubensis. Next base: position 79,188 of record MU279097.1, on the reverse strand, counting down.
GAAAGGATGGAACAAATAGTAATCCCGCCCAGGAATAATGGGAAACACCCATACAGATACACATACGACGATGAGGGGGGTATACGAAATGTTGAACGGATGTCAAGGTAAATTAGGTCTGAACGTCGAATTGTCTCGTGTGGTCTAACCCTAGATAGCATCCAAGAGGCCACTGAGTATACAAACTCCAGGTCAGGTCTCGCGTCAAGAAGTACTAAATCGACAATGATGTGGCCGTTTCATTACCGTAATGGCTCGGAGGTCCCTTCGACAACACGATCTAGTCGGCTAGGAAGATTTCGCTCGGGAACTTGGAACTCTCGAAGTATACTACGTTCATTGGACGACACAGCCAGCATTGATCAGAGCCTGGTTCCCGATTATGTGATTAATTTCATGAGGGGGGAGACGCCCGAAAGTTTGGCAAGGAAAAAGGAAGCGAGACAATGGGGTGAACGTAGCGTCTACATCACGCCTCGTCGAAACACTTTCTCATCTCACCTGGTCGAGCTGGGGAACCGCATTAGCTCAGCAACCGGCCCCTCGGGCGACAGCAGCCAACGGAGCGATTTACGGAGGCACTTTACAGGATGGCGGGGCGGCATCGTTTACCTAACGCTGTTGACATTCTTAATATTGGTTGTCGGCATCATCAGCTTAATATTAGTTGTCACCAGGACGAAAGTTTTCTCGGGGGCATTGGCGATCTACTCGGGAGACTGCGCGACGGCAAACCGGATAGATATAGGGGTACACGTTGTTATCAACGTCTTCACCGTCGTCCTCCTCGCCGGAGCGAATTACGTCTTTCAGATCCTCACGAGCCCTACGAGGCACGAGATAACCGCGGCACACGATCGAAAGCAATGGCTCGACATTGGCGTATCCTCGCTACGGAACTTTCTCCACGTGTCGACTTTTCGGGCGATAATGGGAGCTGCGACGCTGCTTATCGCCATTGCGATCCCAGTAATGTATGTTGAAGTCTCGTGACTGACTACGAAAACTTGGAACTAACAACATCCAGTTATAATGCAGTAATCTTTTTCACCCAAAGCGCACAGAACGAGTGTGCCGTAAGTGTCAACGGCTCGATGCTTGCCATCGTGGCATTGTTGAATGTCGTACTAGTCGTCACCATGGCCGTCATCCTAACAAGATCCTCTTACAACCCCATCATCACCCTCGGCGATGCCATCCGCTCATTCCTCCGCGTACCAGACCAATGGACGACCAACGCATCTCTAATGACCAAGGCCGACCTGCAGCAAGGAAAATGGGGCTCGGAGGCAACCAGGCAATGCGTACCGAGGAGCCACTACTGGCTCGAGGCCCCCTCGCTCACCCGATGGATTCTCACGATCCTCTCGTGGCTCATAGTCGCCGGCCCAGCAGCCGCAGCCATCGCAGTCATGGCCCGCGCCTCCAGCGAAGGCGTCAGCACGGCCTTCGGAACCGCCACGCCCGAAACGACTTTCTCCTTCCCGACGCCCGTCGACGTCAACCAGCTCGCGCTCATCGTAGCGCTGCCGCAGCTCCTCCTCGCCATCCTCTACCTCTCCACCAACGCGCTTCTGACGACGTACTTCCAGTCCCACGAGCTCTCGCTCTTCGCACTGGGTCCGCGCTCCCTGCGCGTCTCGTCGAACCCGGCAGGCACGCAGATGGCGAGTCTCTACCTCTCGCTCCCGCGGCCCGTGTCATGGTTCCTTCTCGCGACCTTCGCAGCGCTCGGATTCGTGCTTAGCCAGGCTGTATTTCCTCTCGTCTCGGCACCGAGCACCACGCCTCACGTAGCGTTTAACACGCAGGCCCTACTGATCCTCATCGTGTTACTCGCTATCGTCCTCTTCGCCATCCTCGCGCTCGGCCTCCGACGAACCGCCGCTGCAAACCTCGGTGAGGCGAAAGGTAACCCGCTAGCCATCAGCGGCGGATCCTGCAGCGCTCTCATCAGCGCACGATGCCATGCCGCGCGCACCGAGCGCGAGTTCTGGCTCGGCCCGCTCACATGGGGCGTAGTCGAGGAAGCGACTGTCGACCGGCCCGGTCGGTGCGCTTTCACCAGTGCTCCCGTCGGAGTCCTGGATACGGAGAGGGAATACGCTTGAATATAGCGATATAGCGGATTTGGTTGATTGGTTTATTTGCTCGGCGCTTCGGATGTGTATGAATGGATTGAGGATCACGTGTTTGGAAACTATTATTATTATCTATTGGATATTATTGCTGGACATACGTTGGAAAGGGCTGGACATTATACCCGTTTTTTTGTTGATCTACCTACCTACCCTACCTAGGTACCTACCTAAGTCTCGATGACTTCTGCTGCTGGTTATTGCTTTGGAGAGTGGGAAAAGTCGCTCATAGTAGTGCTGCGTACCAAGCGTATTGCGAATATATATATACCACTTTGTTAGCTCTATTCTTTGAGATATCCACTATCCTGTCTATTCCGTTTCTTGTACATCAGCCTTGTCTTTTAGTTTCCCAAAAAAAAACTCAAACTACAACTCCGTAGTCGGAAATTCCCGAATCGCAACTTTTACTTCAGTTGAAGGAAACGGAAATTGTGTCTATCCGGCCTCGCTTGTGAGATTAAGCGGAGTAATCAACGTTAATACTCTTGAAAAACACCTACTACACACGTACACACGCATCTTACAGAGCACACATGGAGCAAAGCCAAAGAAGAAGCTTAGAATAATGTTCCAAGTAAGTAGTAGTAGTAGAGTAATACATAGCAACGACTTGTCAAGATATATCCTAGCAAAAACCCCACGAACGCCACGCTCAACTTCAATCATGTATACACTGCGAACTTGTCCTTCATTCGACTGCGGGGCGAAATAGAGAAGGAACATTGAAGCCGTATACTTGTGCTTCTACATTTTGCTCCCAACGCCATAACTTATACTCGTGCGATTCTTCGAAAGAGGCAATTGTTGATAGATATGTATGTTTCAGTATTGTCGACGTGCACCTCGTCTTTGGGACGAATGATCCTCCCATCTTTAAATATTTTCTTATGCTTAAAAATGATTCGACCATCTAGTTGTATTTCGACTGCCGCTCGGGACATCGACCACGTCTTTAATCCGCAACAGCCTCCTCGTCAATGATGGCGCTCTCTTGCGGAGGTTCGATCTTGGCTCCATTCGGTTCGACCTTGATATTAGCGCGTGCTTTCTCCTGGCTTTCGACGAAGACATTCCAATACGCAGGATCCTTGTCTCTCAGCAGTTTCCATATATTGCTCTTGTCTTCCTCGAACGCTTTCACGATACCCTTCTCCTCGACTCGTTTCCTGATCTCTTCGTAATCCTCCATGAGATCCTCCATAAGACTCGTGACGAGTTTTACATGGTGCGGGTTTTTGCTGATTTCCTCGTCCTTGTTAAGCTCGTTAAATTGCTGCTGTGACATGAAGCTGCGACGGAATTTATGCCCGACGCGAAGAGCGCGGCCTTCCTCTTCTGAGAAGGCCCTAGATGTGTGTGAGATAATAGAGCTAGAGCGTGAGCGAGTGGCAGGACGCAAGTCTGTTTCGATGTCTTCAGTATCCGACAGAGCGAAAGAGTCGACTTCGTGTGGTTCTGGGGAGGGATTGGGCGCTGGAGCCGTTGAACTTGGAGCCGAGGGCACTTCATTTGATTCATCTGATTGTCGCGTATCTGGAAATTCATCCTCGAAACGGTTGATAATTCCCTCGATCGTCTGATCAAGGAAAACCAAGCGATCTAAAGTATACTTAGCTCTATACGATCGAACAGAGGAGAAATAGTGTACTCACGGTAGTTGCCTAAATCCTCTCTAGCAGATGCTTTAGCACTAGCCAACGCGGGTTGCATACGTGCTCGAATCTTTCGCGCCGTTGCAAGCAAGTGTTTAGACATATCCTTGGCCTTCCCAGGAGGCAATGGTGATGGGCTTGCTGTAGACCCGTTCTCAAGTTCCCGTGTAAACTCGCCAGACTGTCGTCCTGAATCATTACCCTTATTCTTCAGGACGCAAGCGAGAGCCTTCGCGACTCCGGTGCCACCAATGACATAGTCTTCATCTGGCGCCAATTCTTCATCGTCTTCGGCTACGATAGGATAGTCTTCCTCGTGGCCGACAATATGACGGAGAACATCGGGATACTTCTCGGGTATTGGAACCGGTTCATCAACCGAAGAATCTCGAATGTCGGATACTCCTTGTAGATTTCGCATTGTGTATACCACCACCCGGTCAGCCAACGCCTTGAGGAGTTCTCCAGACTCCGGGGTCGGATCATCGATGTCGATCTTAATCAAAGTTTTGGACACTCGAACAGCGGCTAATAGTGAAGCATACAATGCGCATGCTTCTTCTTGCATATCCTCTGTTCTGGCATCTGCAAGACGAACCAAATCTGGATTTTCAAGGAGATTGATATGAGCGAGGGACTTGACTTCGGGTAAAATCTCCGCCAGAGCAATCACTTGTTCCGAAGATAATGAAACATCAGCGAGATGCAACCTCCTAAGGCTATTCAGTTTCGGGAGATATCTAGGGGCAACAGGTTAGCGATGCTTTACACGAACGTCCCATTCGATGAACTTACCGGCGAAGCACGGAGGTGGCGTTTGATTCTGATTCAAATAAAGCAGGATTGTGCGAGAGGTCGAAGAACTTGAAGTTGGTGAGCTTTGATAACTTTGGGAAGAGCTTGCATAAAGATGAAGTGTCCAGGTTGCAATTGGCAAGGCTGAGTGCCCACAGCGCGTCGTTATCGTCAATAGCGCCAGCGATTATTTCGAGGTGGTCTCTGAGATTGTTACCACCAAGATCAAGGCCCTCACATCGGGCGCTACGTAGATACCTCGCCACGTGCTCTACTCCGGTAACATCGAGGTTGTTGTGCGACAGTCCAAGCCTCGATACACCCGATTTCAGCATTCCGTCAATAACGCATTCCAGTTGACTCGATGTTAAGCCAGTAGCGCTCAGGTTGAGTAACTCGAGTTCCGGGCCAGCCAGACGATCCGCAAGAGATTTCGATAGCAGCAAAGACACGTCGGGAGACGTATGTGCGCTATGTCCATGGTGGCCAAGATGGCTGAAAGTCGGTTTGGCTGGTTCCACTACCGCTGGAAAAGACAGTCCCGAAAGATCCAGGCATTTGATAGAACGACACATGTGAATAAACAGACAGATATGCCTCCAGCCGTCTATGCCGATCTTGTTGTTCTTAAGTACTAACCGCTCTACAATTCCACCTTGTGGTGCCAAGTCGGCCGGTTTTATCGTCGACCTACGCTTGACAATGGGCTTTCGAACTCCAAGGAGGCTAGACAAAATAACACGCACGCCCTCGTCTGTCAATCCGCAGTTCTCTAGACATATTTCCCTAAACGGAACGACGGCGAGAAAATCTGCCAATGTCTCCAGGTCCGACAGCGATAGGTAGTAACCAGTCAGGTCCAGTTTATCGATAATACCATCAGCGCAGCCTTCAGTAGTTTTAGGAAGTTGTCCCGTAATCTTAGTTAGTATATCGGTTTCTCGGAGCTGACAACATCTTCGGTATATCCTTCCCGGGTTTGTGGTATGGCTTGTCTGGCGTCGAGGCGATCTAACAGGCGAAGATTTGCTCTCAGTTGAAGAATCGCTATCAAGATGAATCTCCATTGGGATAGCTCCTTTCTCTAGAGCTTCTTTCCGCTTCTGTTCCTTCTTGGCTTTCCGCTCAGCCTCGTTTTTCTTTTTCTTCTCCTTTTTCCGCGAGGTCTCCTTCTCTGGCTTTGGCTCCTCAACGGGTTTGGGGGGTGGTTCTTCCTTGCCACCATTAGCAGTCACAGTGCCCTCCTTTTCGGGTTCTTTGGGCAGTTGTTCTCCAGTGGCCTTCACGACGCCAGCCTTTTCCTTTTGCTCCTCTATAGCCTTGGGCTCCTTCAAAGCCAGTCCTTCGCTCTTTTCGGTCGCCTTGAGCTTATCATTCTTTTCTGTGCTTGTCTTAGAGGGCGCTGTCTCATCATTGTATTTTGGCATTGGGGCAATTTCGACGTCAACGCAAAACGCAACCCGGCGTAGCTTAGCCTGATTAAGGTCGTTCAGGCGACATCTTTCCCGGTTTTTATCAACGTTTAAAACCCGGCGCTCGACGAGGCCATGACTTGCTCTCGTGCCCTGAGTAACAGCCGTGTTAGATGACGACAAGCGACGCAATACACCCAGAAATCCCGGCTGACCACTTCTCGGAGGGGCGGGAATGTAGGGGGCATCCCCAGTTTGCCGCGATGCGTGAGGGAGGACGGCATTTTTATTCGGCGTAATCTTGGGCAGAGGAGTCACATCATCTACGTTAGCATCGGACTTGGGCGGCGTATTTGCGAGTTGAGTATGGCCGTTCGAAGGCGAACCAGAGAACTTGGAAGAGATATTAGAAAACCAAGAACTCCTCCTCTGTGGCGGCGTGCCATTTGGTCCTGTGGATGACTCATTCGACAGACTTCTTGTTCTATTCCCTCGTTGAGGGATGGGTTTAGCAGGCGTGGATGATTGTGTTGAAGTCGCGTTTGGTGAGGATGTCACGGCAGCAGGCGAGGGTGAGGGCGATGAGGAATGAGGTTGCGACTGAGACGGCGTGGCGGCTTTTCCATTGGCTTTATTCGGCGTCGCGGACTCTGGGGAATGGGTTGAAGTGGTTTTGCCGTGGTCAGGCTGGGACGGAGAGATCGAATGATGCCCATTTCTGGTGAGTATATCTGTGATATAGAATAGGATCCTGTCAGTGCCAGCAACATGTGACGATCAAAGCCGTCAATTGAGGTCCGGGCGCCCAGTAGTACAAAGGGAGTATATTACCTTTACCGTGGGTCATCCAGCTCACATCCAGTACCTGTTCCATGTTGATTTGTTGGACTCGGAAAGTTCCATACAGAAATGAATTGTTACGTGAGAATACGAGGTATAGGCGGTCTGTCACAGAATGGTTGGGAAGATATAGATCACCCGGTCAGTTGGTAACAGCCTGGCTTATGCCGACCGAGAGAGTCCAGCGCGGTTCGTCCCAATGAGCACTGAGTGTCTCTAGTAATAAACAAAGATTCGCAACACCTCTGCAGTGTTCAGATATAGATCCGTAGAGACTGCCACAAGGGCTTGCACTGGGACTAGGACCAAGCCAAGGACCAGACCGCGACTCAAGTAAAAAGAAAGGGTATTGATGGTGAGCAATGATTGTAGAGAATGGAAGATGTCCGGTATAGTTGTCAAAGAATCAAGCTTCGAATGGGGGTTGTTGTCAGGAGGCAGACCCACGATCCGTACGGTGAGGCACCATGTTCGGCGAGGGTTATTTGAGACGGTGGCCCCGAAAGCTCACGATGACGTTCGGTGGAGGGTGTTGATTAATTGCACCCTACTAGGGTCCTGCCTTCTACCGGCCAGACCTTAAGTAGTGTACATTCTGTAATGCAGTAGTGGGCTGACACAGCGCCGGGAAAAGTAGCGCAAGTGGCGCTAATCATTCTTCAAGGACGCACTTAGCTTGGTGTAGTTAGTACACCGTAGTCCTTGGGACCCTGTTGTCAGCCAAGAATCAGCGAGGTGAGCAGTACCGGTACAAGGCTAGGCGAGACAACCAGGCGATCAGTCAGCCGTGGCGGGGAAGGGGGAATGACGAGCATGGTTCTATCTCTACCCAATGGGTACTTAGTATCAACCCATAACCGACCCCCGCCTTATCTCTGATAAACTCAGTTCCTCAACTTCAAACTGTGAAGTGAAGCTGAAAGCCAAATAAGCACATGTATTTAGGTAACCAGCTCGAAGCTAGTAGAACAAGTCGTGTGATTACCTAGGTACTTTCCTCTTTGATTTATACTCTGTACGTCCGGACATACGTATCAATGCTGTGAACACTCTCAAAAAGTATCCTGCTAATTAGCATATGATGCGCTCGTACGGGGAAGATACTCACACATACCTACACCATTACCTACGGGGTACGGGGTCTAGACCTTATAATGCCGTACAAGCACTAGTCTAGTGTGCTGTAGAATCGACTAGTACTGTAGTTCGAAATCACGGCAACGACCCCTAATGCAATAGGCTAGATGTAGAATATGTGCAGTTTCTTTCTCCTACTTTTATACATGTTAGCCAGCAAAGTATGATTAAATAAATCACATGTAGCCTATTCAGTGCTTACAGCAGAGGTAATATCCAATACCTGCCTGTATGGACATACTTATGTAGCAGGTATGTATATACGCGGTAGAGTCTAGGACTGCACAGCGTCACATGTATAACTGCTTCTGCAGTTGATGCTAAGGTGCAGGCTAGGGCTTGCCCCGGGCAAAACCCCGGGCTTAGAGCCTCCCCACTCATCGTACCACCAAGGGTACAGTGCATCATTTCAGCTCGTCCCCTCACCTGTACAGAGTATTTTCTTCTATTCTTCTCATAATTATGCGACTTGTCCTGGCCTATTCCCCTAGAAATACACTGGCGCAGTTGACACAGAAAATTCTATCTATTCATTCATTGTCTACAATTCAGTTGTAACAAGTGCGGGAACCGCCAATTACTCGTCCTACCCTAGTCTTTCTAAATGGGATAACATGACCCAAAGCGGCAAGCTAGCGACCCAGAACGGAATCCTTCACCACGCGACAACACTTCATTGGGGCCATTCCAGTCTTCCTTCGTTTTTGTGCGTACCCAAACGTCGGTCATCCATAGATCACACAAGACGGGATCAAATGACATGCCTAGATTTCTTGTACTTCGTCAATTGGCTTAGGTTGTACCATTGTTGAATTGTAGCTATAGATTGGTAATCAGATCGCGCCAAGTGGCGTCGGAGACTCGGAGCTAGGTAATCCCTCACCATCCTTTTCGTATTATTCTCACCCCAGTTGCCACTTGAAAAGTGTCGTTGATAATTACTACCAAAAAAAAAGAAGCTTCATTCATACTGGTATACTCAATGTCATGTAATTAGCATTATTACTTACTCGTAACCTCGATTGACGCTTGGTAAAAACCCACACAGGTATCTGTTCGGATGTTGTCCAAAACCTCACGACATCCCTAAGTTATCCAATCAACGCATTCAGGTGAAAAGTGTATTAAAGCCCAGCCCCACCTCATTGCCTTTGGATGGGAGCCACGAGCCACACTGGATCCAGAGCACATCTGTTTAAGTAGGCAGTCTGCAGCACCACGCGTCCTTTTGTAATTGCCAGCCGCGTTCTATTCATTAATCCATCTTCACCGAGCCTTGCATGGTATTAGTCTTTTTGTGTAGGAACTCAGTATCAACTATCATCACGTGCTTCCCATCCCACGCAAGCTCCTTAACTCCGAACAGATACATTCCTTGTTCTCCCTGAGACCCAAACCTCACTTTTTCCCTGTAGTGTAAGTGTGCATCTAAGCACTTGCCCTTCCTAGCCAAGTTCGCCCCGAACTCTACCCAGAGTTTCTCAAGTCTTCGGTCCGGGCCGTCCCTTGTACTATTCGCTCGTGTCTGAGACCCGTTTGACGATGCGATGTCTCAGTAATGAGGAGGCGGAAAGGTGGTTTGAAATAGGGCGGGAGTAGGAGCAAAGGTGGAGGGACCATAATTGCAAATCTGATATGGAGAGCAGGGCACTGTTGGTGTATAAGGTACAATCGTCGAAGGAGCCGGCAGCATGGGGGTAGAGTTCGAAGGTGCAGCTATAGGCTGGTAGCTTAGGAACGATTGGTAGTTCGGCGCCCAGTTGTAATATTGTCTTTGTGCAGGCTGGTAGCTCCATGCAGGCCGATAGCCCTGCGTGTATTGGTAGTCGTATGCATGGTAACTTGGTGCACAATAGTAGCTCGGCATTGGGTTATAGCCTGGCGGCGGAAGTGTGTATTGAGCAGAGTATTGTGATGGAATCACGAGGTCGCGTGGTGGCTTCCATTCCTTTTCTCGAAAGTATCTGGTCTGCTTTCTCCTGGTCATTGCGGCGAGCGGTTTGGTTGGTGTAAATAATTAGCAAATACTCTAAGCCAGGTGGTGTATAGCGGTGGAAAGAAGCTCAGTCTTCTCTAAAGCTGTTGGCATTGGAGGGAGAAAAAGCTGAAAAGTTAAACAAAGGACGGGGTGGCAGCAGTCGCGTCAATGAAGTCGGGCAAAAAGAAATCTAGGCAATTGTAATGTTTCTTCGGAGAGAAACCAATGGTCTAGATGGACATATATTCACAGATTTTTGTCTAGAGCAGTATTAGCTACAAAGAGCAGTACCTATATCATTCATGATTAATTAGAATGAAGAATGCTTGAATATTTATTCTACAACTAGGTATTAACTTGTGAGCTACAACATATAACTTTGATTTATGTCCAGATCCGGGACTCTTGAAATATGTTATGCGGCAATTGTGAAACTACCCTCATGTATTTGAATATGTAAGTAGCCATGTTGCACAAAGGAAGCCAATTTATGAATCAGTACGACGTGGATGAGCATCACCTTACTTGTTTTATAGATGCTATTCATTCACTCGAACCCTGTATTCCCTTAGAGCAAGGCTTTGGGAATTTCCGGTCGATACTGACAAGGTTCAGCAGACAATAAACTTGGGACAAGCTTACGAATGTGGTTTCCACGTACTATACTTTACGCGTACAGCATTATAGAATGCAGTACCCCAAGTTTTGTTTGAAAATGCTATGTTACCAGTGACGACAACAGGCCGGCTCCATCCTGGGGCCATGGCCAGAAATCTAAGGAGCTCTACTTCAAAGATTTGCTACCCCTTTCCAAAGAATGGCGAGCTGAACAATAACTCTATTCTAGATAAAAGAGAGAAATAAAACGCGAGTAACTATGAATGAAAAAAAAACGAGTTGGCATTTCATTTCTGGGGAGCTCCGGAGCAATATCCGGCCTGTGCACCGTATTGCCCAGCGGATGTCGTTAAGTCATATATTCCGGATAGCCGAAGTATAATAAGCCATGCCGCCGGTCCAACCCTGTTGGACTCGGAACCGAGCGGTTCCAGCAGATTGCGTCCAGGCTTCGTGGCCATAACCTTGTTATATTCAACGCAGCGATAAAACACAACTACCCTTGTACTTACTTTAGGTGCTGGGTGCTGGGTGCTGGGTGCTGTTGCCACGAAACACGATTCGACCATAAAACAGCATCGTTCCCCCCGAGAGTCCTAGTTGTCTTTTGTCCTTCTCTTCTTCAACCTAAGATTATTTTTCTTCTCTGGTCTATGATCACTTGCTTTTATAACAGCATAACATATCTATCGTATTTTCACCAAGAGACTTTAGTCTTTACCTACAAGTTGAGTAAATATGATGTCTGTCTAACGGCATTGCATAAGATTGTTAACTTATAACGTAGTCTACTTAGAAAGGGTTTTGCCACAAAATAAATCCTTCCAATTTGATAAATATTCAATATCGTACCATGACGTTTTTCGGCCAAGACGGGAGGTTTCTGGACTCAATGTCGCCACTCGAGCGGTAAATTCATGGTTTTCTCTATTAACTCTATTCGTCGCCATCCATCCCCCATTGCCTCATCACATGCGATCTGCTAGCATGCCCGTTCTGTTCATTATGTAGCTCAGCACCTAACAGTCCATCTATACTAGAGACATGTCCGAAAAAGCTCTGAAGTCCGAGGGACAGCTCGCAGAGCTCAAAGCAATGCTCAAGGATGTAGAGTATAAAGTGAGGAAATTAGAGTCGACATTGGACGTGCTGCGGGATGTATACCACAGACAGGAGCAAGATCTTGAGGAACTGAGACAGGCGATGCGAATTTGGCGCCGAAATAGATCTCAAGCATCCTCTGGACCAGCCACTCAGGGGCCCCAGAACCCCTCGTATCCGGAGAAAACATCGTCCCCAAAGAAAACCGAATCCCAGAGCCCGCCTAGTTCTGAGACGATGGAGGATCCTTCGACACCACCACCCCGTCCGTCTCAGCAGACGGGGTATCTCTCAGGTAACCCGAAGCGTAAGGCGCCCGACGATTCCGAGCTTCGCTCGATGAAGGAACACAGAGACACTACGCCGCCTTCGCGCTTGGACCCCTTCCCAATCTCATTTGACAGCCCCCGACGTCGGAACCCCCTCGGTCTAAACCCCTTTGATAATAGAGGAGATTTTGACACCAAGCCCTACCTTCGTCGCCCGATGCCGTGGTTAAGGGATGAGCGAGAGCGCCATTTCATGAGGCCGATGTACATACAGAAAACACAAGATGTAAGTCCTTTGCCTGCAATTCTCAGCCTGCGTCATGGGCCGTTCCTTCGTCTTCTGAAATCCATATCTTCTATCTCTCTCGCTCTCATCTGACCTTCACCTAGAAATCTTCATGGGACAAATTATTTCGTCAGACCCTTGGCCCGATGTCGCCCGACTTGCCGAAGAAACCGTCGGGAACAGACCCGCCGCCGGAGCGAACACAAGAAGGAGATGTGGGTGTGCTTTTAGATGAATATGAAGATAGATTTCTGAAAGAGGCCATGGAGTCAATGGACAAGGACGAACCGAGCAGCGACAAGACTGACTGAATAGCTGAACCCGGAGCTGGAATTTTCTTCTATGGGCATGGCGGCCTGGATTGGAGTTTGGAGTTGGACGATCGAGGACTTTGAAATGGTGGTGAGAGGCTGATTCGATTCTGCCTTTCATGCTGCGATTATCTTCGGTGTGGGACAGGGATTAATATGATGAGGATGGCAATGTCGAGGTGCATTTGATGAATTGCTGCAAGACTGCGCTACAAATGTAATTTGATCGATAATTGTTGGAATGGGGTTATCCATGACTGGGGTTCATATCTATGCCATTCTTTAACACTTATAAACTTCAGAAACCCTCATTGCGAGATGTTGCATGTCGTCGCAACCCGTCATATCGGTGCATCATGATGGGAATTGGCGAGATACATTGGGGGGTTATTCGCTGGACTGACAAAGAACTGGGAGAGCGGACTGGAGTTAAAGAGACGAATTTGTAAGAATCTCGCGAACGATTGGAAGCCTGATAGAATCACGTGGATATCATTATATTGACAGAGCCTTAATTTCATCAATTCGTTAAGCGACCTGTCGAGAATGCCATTCCTATGAACTCCCCATGCCGAAAGACAACCGTAAAGTGCAATAAGGACATTCCTTTTTAATTTTTCATACCCTACCAATAATTTAAGCCTTACGCAGCTCAGCGATCTTGGCCTTGACTCTTTCCTCCTTCTCAGCCTTAGTAGACTTGCCTGTCTGGTACTTCTTGCTCTCGGCCTTCCACTCCTCCTTGGTCTTCTTAGAGCCCTCACCCTCGGCCTTCTTGAAGGGGTCCTCGCGGATAGCGGCGTGGGCTTCGGTGTATAGGTCCTCAAGACCATCGGCCTCAATCTCGTCCTCGATGTACTGGCCGAACTGGCTCTTGTATCGCTCCTCGTCATCGTCGGCCAGAGTCTCCATGTACTCAGCGACGTGGCCACCGAAAATGTACTTTCGGAGGGTCTCAGCGTCGAGCTCCTCGGACTCCATGTCGAAACCAGGGAAGCGGTTCTCGGAGTGAGGGATGAAGATACCACCGTCGGAAGCACCCTTCATAGCACCAAAGACACGGGCGCCAGTGGAAGTGCGGGCAAGACCAACATCGAGGAAGGCCTTGAAGGGGCGACGCTCCTCGCCATCCTCCTCGGCAGCCTCGGTGAGAGTGTACTCTCCGTCAGCCTCCTCGACACCAGTGAAGGTCTCGTCGAGGCCGAGCTTCTTGAGGACACGGCGGGCGATCAGCAGACCGGTGGCGTAGGCAGCGGCCCAGTTGGTAAGACCGTGGGTGATGCCGTAGGCCTTGAGCTCGTGGGAGTAAGCCGAGGCGAAGACCTTGTCACCAGAGATCTCCGAGGTGACGATCTGCATGATGATGTCGCGGTTGGTGAAGCGGACGACCAGGCGATACTTGGGCGCATTGTACTTGTTCTTGGCCTGGGTGATCAACCGCTTACGAGCATAGTAGTCGGTCTTTCCCTCTCTTCTGCGCTTGTACTTGGTCTGGAAGCGACTGTCGGCGAGAGATGTCTGGTTAGCCAAGGGTTGCGGGGGGATTAGAGAGAGAAGGGAAGGATATGATATGTACTCACCTGTAGTACGCGCTGTTCTTGACCAGCTTGTGGAAGGTCTGTCACGAAAAGTCCCGAGTCAGCAATTTGCGCTTCAGACGGACCTCATCCGAAGCATCTTGCATGGACTCTCTCTCGGTCTCGTGGGCAACTGGAGAGGCCGTTTCTGGCATCGCAATCGGCACGGACAGCGGTATCAACTCACCATCTTGACTGATTTGGCTGATTGGCGACGGTATCAGCTCGTTGAACAGATCGGGTTGGTTGGGATGTGGACGAAAGTCTGTTGTGTCGACTCGCGCCTCAGAAAAATGAATTGAATGATAGTGGGCTGGACTTTTTGTGGGCGAAAATTCGCTTGAGACCCTGGATTTCTGATTGGCTCATTTGGCTGAGAGGGGCAATGGGCAACCTGGTGGGTCACGATTCAATCCTGGTGGGCGACGACGAGCTGCTTGCGCACAGACCATACCTAAGGCAATTCCCCATTGGGATTGGACTTGTCAAAAGCCGAGGCTCACGGCATCCATCAACTTCTCGCGGTTGATTACTCACTCACTTCGCTCATTAATTTCTGGGTTACAAAACAATCTCTTATCACTTTTGATTTTAGCATTCGCTCTCTCCTTAAGAAAATACACTTGCATCATAAAGTAGACTGCCTCCTGCCAATAGTTAATAATTGCTAAACCAACAACCTAGAATATCATATCATGATGGCTCAGAAGACCCCGAAGGTGCTTTTGTTCGATATTGGGGGCGTCTGTGTAAGTCAAATAGTCTACTTTTCATCATTTCTTATACCTTGTCCTCAGTTCACGCTGTTTATGATTTTATGAACAACGACGCATGCATTAATTAACATGTTTATTAGGTTGTCTCACCTATGCAGTCCATCCTAGATTACGAGCTGGGTCTCGGCATCCCCCCGGGTTGGGTTAATTATTCTATTTCAAAGTCGGCGCCAAATGGGTTCTGGCATCGACTCGAAAGGGGCGAGATCCTCATGAACGACGACTTCTTCGCTGGCTTCAACGAGGACTTGCACAACGCCGAACGGTGGGCTGCCTTTTATAAGATACAGGCAGCTAAGGACCCGAATATGCCGCAAGAGGTACCGCCTATCCCTAAGATGGATGGGCGTTGGCTCTTCAATGATATGATGAGCGTTTCAACAGCCCCTGACCCGTGGATGTTTCCGGCTCTGCAACGGCTGAGGGCAAGCGGTCGCTTCATTCTTGCTGCTATGAGCAACACTGTTATCTTCCCACGTGGACACCCTTTATACAGGGAGGATTTCTATGCGGACCCTATTCGGAGTGTATTTGATGTCTTTTGTTCTTCAGCCCATGTGGGTCTGCGTAAACCGGATCCCCGGATGTACGAATACACGCTAAGGGAAATTGATAAATTCGCACGAGTTAATGCTTCCGCAGAGAGGGGCGTGTCACTAGGCTGGGCAGATGGAGTCAAGCCTGAGGAGGTTGTATTCCTGGACGACATTGGAGAAAACCTTAAGGGTGGCCGAAAAATAGGATTCCGTACGATTAAGGTGTCGCTCGGGAAGGCTTTTGAAGCCGTAGACGAGCTTGAGGCCATAACTGGCCTTCAACTCGCTGGAAATCATCCCAAGATACCTATTACGCCACGGCTAGAAAAGCCAAAGGCGAAAATATAACGAACCAAGACATGCATATAATTGTAATAGTTTAGCGGATAAGAGAGGAAGAACCTGGTCTGATATCCTTATAAAGCACGCAGGCGTCATGACGTCCATCTTCGGAGCTATTTTTTTGATTATCAATCACACAAACAAAGTGCTATCGCTTTGGCTACTACGCCGAGTTTTAAGGCCAGCTCTTACCGCAAAATCAACCTGAGCAGCAATCCGACCTCGCACTGTCGTCTTTCGATTACATAATTGATATATAACCATTTTAAACTGGGTTATCTGTCATGGGAAGAGTTGAGTTTTCACTTAACTGTCTTTGAAAAACAACGCTTTTCTGATCTCGCAATATCATCCATTTGTTCCTCCTCGAATGAGTATTACAAAGGGTCTTTCGCTACCCGGACAAAACGAAAGTGCCGGGTACCTAATTAAATTCATTATCTGTTGTCGGATGATTCACACTGGTCTCAATCAAAGGCTTAGGGATTCAGCTATAGACGGGAGATAGGCGTGGAAATATCGGAACACGACATTGTTTGGACTAGTCTACGGATCTAGAATATAGCGAGGAGCCGAGGGAGGAACCGAGGATCCGATCTGACGGGACACGCTTAATCTTACCGATCCATATCGAGATTTCTCTGAATAATGGAATCATACTATCGGTAATGGCCGGTTGATAAGCTCGTATTTCGAGTGATGATGGGTTTTTAAACCGTGAAAGACACGCATTCGTTACTGATATGTGGTTTCAATGGACTTATAACTTACTCGGATTAGTCAGCTGCTCTTGGTCTATGTTCACGACATCAGCGGGTTCTACAGACAAGTTCAACGCTAGTATATGAGATAGCAAGGGACTCAGTGATCTATCTCATAGTGGTCGCGAAGCCTCCAGTATGATGCATCCTCAAAATGGCAGGTGACTGGTATCTTCTCTTCTCGCTTAGAGGTTCTCAGCTGGTAAGATAGGGTAACGTATCCGGAAATCTGGCTTCTCATATGCCGTACGAAGTATGAGTTGAGTGTTATATCAAGAACAATTATGGATCCCTCGCCCTCGGTTATCGACGATATTCTCATACTGCGTCAACTTAGGTATGAATCTCACCTCATAGCTACGGTAACATTCTAGCCTGCACTTACTATCGTCATGTCCTAAGTGAACGCATTCTGCTCTTCCCCGCAAGCTGTACCAAGAAAGCTGAAGATATGGTAAAGTGGCGGAACATTTCCTTGCTTCTAGAAGAACAATCCATCCAATCACGTAGGTACTGGATCTTGGCAATTCAACGTGAAGGGTGTAAGTGATGCTATATCTATCAAGAACATCACTGTGGATTATTTGTCGAAGATGACGATACAGATCTTGTTGCTTCCGTGTCCTCCATTTTTCTACTTTGGATGGTCACATCTTACTCTGATTAGTCTGAATGTGCCGGTAGACGAGGGGGGTAGAATGCTACACGAAGGAGAGTGCTTTCGCGAACATCGACTGGTCTTGGCGATAATTACCGAGAAGTCGGACTGGTCGTTTTGGCTTGGCATTCCATCGGGAAGTTTTGTAACCATGTGCCACTCCTATTTTAACATAACCAGCTTGACACGAGTCATTACTGGGAAACCAGCGACCAATGCGCTCCGGTTCCTTCGGGAGTATTAGGATACAGTGAATACAAGTTCAGGTGGTCAGACGGGACGTACGGCAATGTTCTTGGCGTCACTGATGACTCTCGCGGCGACCCAAGACTACAACTCTTGTCTGCGGCGCCTCCAATCGGCGAAACTTCTAGCGCATGGTAGCGCCGAGCCGCGAGTATCACCTGCACTTGACAGGACGAGGCTTTGGCGAGAATTTGGTAAGAGAGGGGAAATATCTGATGCCGACAGCGAGAACCTCAGCCTAGCCCAAGACATGGACTGGGTGTAACGTTGGTTGCATGACGGGCCAATAGACCGCACCTCAACGACATCAAAAGAGAAGATGATATCGATACTGGACAGAGCTCACGCTGAGTTGCCTTGCGTTAAAGAATGAATTACCTACTTTCGCTAATGTCGGTCGGGCTCCTCCTAAGATTGGGTGAGCCAAAAGTTCTTTCGCTAAGCGCTACCGTCGTTATATGGCTGAGTCTGAGCCGCAGAACTAGATTACAGGGCTTCGCCAGGCTTCAGATCCTCGTGTTCAGCTGTACCCCTGAGAGGAATTCAGAAAAGGTCATAATCTAAAAGCGCCCCCATCGCACATGATGCACAACTCTGGCCGTTGAGTAAGCGCAATGATCCGATTCGCATCTTCGGAAGCTGTTCCAGATGCACTGTTAGGCATGCACCCAAAATGATGTGTTGATACCCTAGCGACGTGCTTACCGAGTAGTCGGCTGCGATAGCGCAACTCAAGAGATAGGAGAATATGTTTATGATGCGTTCCAATCAGCTTTCTATGATTACCAAAGGAGGGCACGCCAACTACATAGGTAGTACGTTGGCGATTGTCTGGGAGGTTCAACAAGGTCTATAGCATCAACCCATTTTGAAATAAGTATCACCAATACATAGTACGCGGTGATTAACAGGCTCTCTAGTACTCTGGTTAGTTTTCTCACATCTCTGAGGACTCGACTCAATGCCTTGACTTCTAGATAGAACAGATAGAGACGATGAATCGAACTCATGCTCAACAGTCGAGGGTTTCGGTGGGGCCGCCATCTATAAACCGAGATAGATGACGAGGCCCTCCGGGGTAGGAGGCATCTCATGGTGGGATATCGACCACA
This sequence comes from Xylaria cubensis, assembly GCA_022385715.1. Classification (NCBI taxonomy): domain Eukaryota; kingdom Fungi; phylum Ascomycota; class Sordariomycetes; order Xylariales; family Xylariaceae; genus Xylaria; species Xylaria cubensis. The sequence goes on along the minus strand of MU279097.1, from coordinate 60,640 downwards.
ATGGGGTTATTAGTTACGCATGGAGTCCAAAATGAGCCCTGCAGAAGCGGGATACGAAGGCGACATGGTCCATTCATGACCTAGCCGCTACCACCCTGGTCCTATCTCCACACAATATATGTATCATGGCCTGAGCCGGAAGTTCGCATTGAACTTCCAGCATTTATATCCTGGCTCAATATGTGCTGCAAGAAAGGATGTGGTTGGTGGTCGCAAACGAAGCCCTACCGTTATTGTCGATACCTGGTTTCTCGTGAGATTACAGAGATATTCTCCGATTAGTTGCAGTCCTTAATTAGTCTATACTTAATCCTTTCGGACTTAGGAATTGCTATTTCGGGACTGGACCTCCAAGGTTTCTAAAAGCACGTACGGGCAATACGCCGCATTAACTATACCTGGGTCCCAGCCAGATTAGATGTACCAAAGACATTAACTTTTAGACACCCTCTAGGGGACATATTTCACAACAGCTCGAAGATGACCATTTAGTGATTCATCTTTGTCAATATGGTAGTAATGGCGATCTGATAGCTGTTTTTGTTAGAGCCCCCAGTATACTTGTACCCGCTTCCATGCAATCCAACACTATGGTAGTGTTTGTGGATTCAAGTTACATCGAACCGTTGAGCTAAAAACAAGATACAAAACTAAGGTTGCATTGATTGAGAATAAGTTATTGCCCAGACCGTTTTTAACTACATCGTACAGGGAGTTTAAGACTAGTGCACGAGCACCTTGAGACGTGTACACGGTACAGTACTCTCTCCACGTGCGGCGCATGGCCCGTCCTTTCTCCTGCATACGGAGGACTGCCCTGCATTTAGGAATAAGCTTGCGTGTCCCCCTCGAATGGAGGTAAAAGTCCCTTTCAATGCGACGAAAATCAAAGCTACGCGATTCAACATAACGAAATTACAATCGACATGGTATACGTGTACAGCGCCCTCGCTAATCTCTGCTCTATCTTGTTTATTATAACATATCTATATCTGACTGCATTTCTCGCAAGCAGAAGTGGCTAGCTGAGCACTGACTGACTGCGTCCCAGGTTGAAAATGAAGGCATGTGGGGAAACTGGAGGAATAGAGGTTCCGTAACGGGAGAAGCCGAAGCGCCAAATGCTTCTATGAATAGTCCACGTGAGGCCGGACGGGACGGAGGAAATCAATCGGTACCGAGAGAGGCTCTGTGCGTGTTCCACAAATTTCATAGCGAAAGCGAATTCACCGTAACGGGCTCGGATAGGTTACGCGTTTTGACTCACGAGAGCAACATTATTGAGGCGTATGGTTGCTCTTACGAGCCATGATAATTTAACCCAGAAAGTTGTACGAAGGGGCTTCTCGACTCACCACCAAATTTACCCCTTGTTTGATCCTCGTACCAAACCATTTTTATGAGTAGAGTGGTAGTAGGACAAGTTGTGGCTTGAAGGAAGGAAGTTACACTACCAACTCGTTTTGCGCGCCACCTACGTAACGGAACTGCTCGAGATATGTTCTCCTGGGTCAGCCAATGAGAAACTTAGAGTTGCTAATTACTTAACTATTACAAAGGTAATCCAGCCAAGGCACGGGTGCATATAAGGCGACCATTGCCAGCAACTCCTTAAACTGAATGGGCTGAAGTCCGCTTATGGGTAGAATGTTCAGTATGAAGTGTTGACTAAGGTATAGACAATCCTTACGATAGACTGCATACTATGTATGTTATATCACACCCTTGTCCTCGCTCCATCGAACGGCCCGCCGGCTACTCCCTGCCCATGATATAAGCTCTGTCACACGCGAGGTGGTACTCGGGGGGGCTTTATTTTCGCTTCTAGGTCCCGCGCGCCTAGTCAGCGTTTCCCTCGTACGTGCCCTGCATGCAGGTACACACATAGATAGGCGGGGATCGGTCGTAATTCCCCCGTCCCCTGGTTCATATCTTCAGCATGTTGATAATGTGTTCGAGTAAGGCGACGCCGATCTCCAGTGCTGCAAAAAGCCTTGAACGATGAAGGTCAGATCAGTTTGGATACAACCTTCCAGGTCTGCTAGAGGTGCAGATTTGTAAGCCCCTTCTGGTGAGGCATGTGGTGTAGGCATGCTTAGAAGAATCGTCTGTCGGCCTGCACGATATGATTATTCATGACTGATGAGTTAACCTAGATCGGCTTGGCTAGGAATCGTGGAGTAGGATACTCTTCGGGTAGGCAGGGTCCCATCACAAACACTAGTGATTTCTACAGGGCATCTGACCTTTATGTTCTAAATGTGGGCACCGATATGGGACTGTCATTCTTAGGAGATGCTGACGACGACAACGACGAAGTGTAGCACGATGCCCTCACACTGTTCTTTTCATCGAACGGTCGACGCCGGAGACAGGGACATGCCCAACACTCGGCCTGTTGGCCTTCTCCGCGTTAGACTCATGCGTAACCCTTGATAATATTGATTCAATAGACCATGAACACCTGCACGAGACTTCCTCCACACCATCAGAAGCATCAACATGCGATTCTCGGCCATGTATTCTGTCCGCTTTACACGAAAAGTGCATTTTTCTCGGTGGTGAGGAGTGGCTCGATGGAAGGTTGCAACGCCTTCAGGCGCTTTCAGCTAGCACTCGTTCTCGGATAGCAAAGCGAGAGTTCCACATCTTGGCCTTCCTCAGCTTGATATATAAACGTCTCCGTGGCCCTTCAACAGATGGATAGAAGAAAGAACAGCAGCGCCCGACAGCTGATTCGGATAGCATCTCTCTTGTTAGCATCTATTCCAGACACTCATTCACCATGCGCTTCCTTGCTCTTGTATCTGGCTTGACAGCCATATTTTCTTCACCACTCGTTTCAGCACTACCCAAAACGGGGTTTTCTGATCTCTCTTCCAGACAGTCTGACTCGTGCGAGTTCGACTCTGCCACTGCCCCTAACTGCTGGGGAAACTACTCGCTCTCTACCAACTGGTATGAAGAAGCCCCTGACACGGGCGTCATTCGGGAGTACTGGTTCGAGCTTGTGAATTCGACACTTTCCCCTGATGGCGTCCCACGCCTATCCTTGACTGTCAACGGCTCGATACCCGGTCCAACGATCGAGGCTGACTGGGGTGATACTGTTGGTATGCGTCCAGACACCTTGCCGACCTTACTCCGAATACCACGCTGACTATCTTGAAGTTGTTCATGTGAAGAATAGTTTGGAAAATAACGGGACTAGTATCCACTGGCATGGCATCCGTCAACAGGGAAGCACCGACCAAGACGGCGTGGCCTCGATCACCCAATGCCCCGTGGCGCCAGGAGACAGCACAACCTACACATGGAGAGCCACACAAGTACTTCTCCCCAAGCTTGCGATTGTAAATGCTGCTGTACTAATAACTTTACTAGTATGGAACCACTTGGTATCACAGCCATTTCTCCTTACAGGCTTGGTAAGTAAATGATCACGCCCACGAATAAAGAGTTCAGACTAACAGTCTTAAAGGAATGGTGTTTTTGGCGGCATCATCATCCGCGGACCCGCCTCTGCTCCATACGACGAAGACAAGGGCTTGATCGTGCTTAGCGACTGGCTCCATCAGACTACCGATGCGCTATATGACACAGCTTCGACTGCTGGACCACCTACAGCCAACAACGGCCTCATCAATGGTCTCAATGTGTACCAAGATGGCGGTTCCCGCTTCCAGACGACCTTCGAGAGCAACAAATCATACCGTCTGCGTCTAGTCAACACGGCCATCGACACCATGTTCAAGTTTGGCATCGACAACCACACGTTGACGGTCATCTCAACTGACTTGGTGCCCATTGTTCCTTTTGAGACGCAGATGGTCAGCATCGGCATCGGCCAGCGATACGACGTAGTCGTGAATGCCGACCAGACACCAGGCAACTACTGGATGCGCGCTATCCCTCAGCTCACTTGCAGCGCCAACGAGATGACACTCAACATCACAGGAATTGTGACTTACGACGACCTAGCCGTTGCAGACCCTACTACAAGCGCTTATGAGTACATTGACGACTGCAGTGATTTCCCGGTCGCGAGTCTTGTCCCTTCTCTTTCCCTGGATGCGGGTGACGCCACCACTCAACAGGTCATGGAGGTTGGCTTGTCCATCGTCAACAGCTTCTTCAAGTGGACCCTCAACTCCAACACGTTCCTCTCGGACTGGGGTGAGCCTAGTAAGTCGCACCTGATATACAGATACTTTCACTTTCGGCAAACTAACCATCTCTCCCAGCCCTCGAGAAAGTCTTGACTCCAGACGCCGTCTTCACCGACTCCGAAAACATCATCAACCTGAACGAGACAAACACATGGACTTACCTTATTGTTGAATCACAGCTTGGCTTGGTGAGTGCCTCGAAGCTCCTTTCTTCGCTACCCATGTGCCAGACAGTAGGCAAAAGCTAACGGCTCTCAGGAACACCCTTTCCATCTGCACGGCCACGATTTCTTCATCCTGGCCCAGCAGCCCATGGCTACCTTCTCGGATTCCTCACAGCTGAATCTCTCCAACCCGCCGCGTCGTGATGTGGCCATGCTTCCCGCATCCGGATTCCTAGCCATCGCCTTCCAAAACGACAACCCAGGTGTCTGGCTTGCACACTGCCACGTGAGTTCTTCCCTTTCCCATTCGTATCCCGCTCGTGTCATTCACGCAGCTAACCTTCCCGCGACGTTTCAGATCGGCTGGCACACATCCCAGGGCTTCGCGCTACAGCTCGTAGAGCGCAGTTCCGAGATCGAAGCGATCACGAACATGGACGCGCTCAACAACACCTGCGCCACGTGGAACACGTACCAAGACGCCAACATGGTCGAGCAGGAAGACTCGGGCGTCTGATCGGCAATCAACTTGCCGTCAGGGGGGCTTCGTCGTTAAAGTCTCGATTTCATAAGTGCATAACACTCCGCTCGCTTTGGATATCCGCTCAGCTGTCCCGTCGGCGCTGGGATCCTCTCTTCCACTCATTGAGAGGTTTCCCAAATTCCGCTCTTTTGAATATGACTGGTCGTCCCACTCGTTTCGCCTGGATTTCGCATGCGCATGACAACCCTCGTCGATACCCTCGCTCTTTTAGCGGTCATTCATTCAACCATCCCGAACCAGGATAGTCTTCCAAAGACAACCCACTCATTCCATCCAACCTTGGCATCATTCATTCGAAGTTTTCTCAGCCATGCCCATCAACAAGATGGAACTCACTCGTGCTCATCAGCCAAAATCCATTGGAATATCCGTTCTTTGATACATAGTCGGCGCATTGAAGGTTTTAGCATCGGTCATTTAATAGCGTGTGAGGCGGAAGAGCCCACAAGAAGGGGGAGGATGATGGGAAAGTTAGCAGGTATTTATAACGGCCTGAGTATGAGGCGATGTATGAAGCGAGATGAAGTGAAAGTAAGAATAGTTCGGTACCAAACTTCTCACATATATAAATGGGGTTTTTCATTTTACCAGATCGTCAGATTTCCAAATCTTTTCAACTTGCGCTAGCTGAGGTGAGCCCCCAGCCGGCTATATACGTCCCTTCCCGTGCTCATTTGCTGAAAACGGTAATTCTCGTGATACGAATATAGTCGCTCGCATATTTGAGCCCAATGATATTCGGAACTTGCCATTAGTAGTACAATGTGGCTTTATGATATATTATTTGGTAGCATACTTATGTAACTGTTCTAGAATAGTATATCTGGTGCATGTAACTCCGTATCATCAAGTAATTTTTCTGTCCGACGCCAACCACCGGTTAGCTCACTAGCTTCGGAATTTATTGCCTTTTACCTAATCCTTATGACCTCACACCTAACAACTTGTAGACGAAAGAGCGAAATTAGCGCCCTCGATACAATATATTACCCGTCCTTATCTTCACCAATAGTGGCGGTCAACTAGGAGCACCGGGTGCTCTTTTCCCTGCGGTTTTTCTCAAACGGTCCGAATTGTCATTTGGTAAGCCATTCGCGGAAACGGATTCCGACAAACTCGCTCAGCGGAAGAACCGCTAGTTCACAAATTTCCCCGCATCTCGGCACGCCCCATGGCATAGCTTATACTAGTTAGCGTAGAATGTCGTTGGATAAAATCGTGTGGAGATAGCGTTGGAGTTCAGTGCCGAGCAACGCCAAAACCCCAACCTCTAAAGATGGGGGTGAAGGTGCTAGACCCCCATTTTCTGTAGCGTTATACCTAACTCGGGTAGTGTTCGTGAATATCACTGGAATAGTATGGCTTGGTTGTTTGTTGACCAATGTGATCCTAGTGTGTTGGCCACGAGTTGAGTTAATCATCCGAATGAGCTATCCTCCTTGGTAGACGGGCGAATGTGCTGATTCCCCAATCAATTCATCGACCAGGGGGTTGGTTGGACCTGGGGTAACGGAGGAGAATAAAACCGAGACGGTGTCCCTCTCTCGTGTCTTGCTAGCCTTGCGAAGAGATTTGCCCGCTCTTCTCATTCCTGGATCAGTAACAGAAGTTTCATCAACTTATTCTGACGTCCTGTCTACATCTGGTGCATTGTCAGTCTTTTTGACGCCGATTTTGCGGTCATGGAATCGACGAGCCATCTAGCTGCGCCGTCAAAGGCTGCGAACGAAAACGAAAACCTAGCCCCAGTTTCCAGCTACATTTCAGATCCCGAGCGCGCATCCTCGCACGATGGTAAATCCGCCAACAATGTCAAAGTCGATACTGCCGGCAACGTTGCCGACATACAGCAGGCCGTAGCGAGAGGGCTACAACCTCCTGAGATTATCGCGCGGTTAACACCCGAAGAGCGCATTGCCCTCGAGAAGCGCCTTGTGAGGAGGATTGATTGGCGTCTGCTCCCCATGATTATCATTATGTGTGAGTGCTAGTAGTTCTCATTCCTCGGGTGTCATAAGAAAGTCTGTCTACGGAGACCGCAAACACACAGACTAGCTTAGTTCTGTTTGGCGAATATGCTAATCGAATTCCTGGGACATAGATATTTTGAATTATATCGATCGGTTAGTTGAAATCAAACTCATGGCTCGAGGGAGTACTTTCTAACGCAACGCAGAAATAATATTGCCGCTGCAAAACTGTCTGGTTTGCCTGAAGACCTAAATCTTGAAGGAAATCAATTCCAGGTACGTTAGCTCCTAGATCGCTTCTTGCCAGCATATCACTAACGCATTGGTATAGACGGCCGTTAGTATTCTATTCGTTGGGTAAGGTTATCAAAATTCGAAGGAATAAATTAGTTGGCGTCTAACTCGACGGAAATCAGTTATTTATTAGTGCAAGTCCCTTCAAACTTATTTTTGAATAAAATTGGTTTGCCCGGGGTATATCTGCCGGTTTGTGTAAGTTCAAATGCAGATTGTTCACAATCATTCGTACGGCGCTGGACGCTAGGACGCTGACTTGTCTATATGTAGATGGCAGTCTGGGGTGTCATTTCGGCAGTTACTGCAACAGTGAAGGTAGGCGAATACAGTCAGTCTTCGAAGGTTTAAACATTGAGAACTAATCTGGTTCCAGAACTTCGGCGGTTTGATCGCAGTGCGGTTCTTCCTAGGTTTTGTCGAAGCAGTCTACTTTGTTAGTATTACTAATCCTCACTCAAGGTCAATATGTTGATACTAATCTGCGATGGTGATAGCCTGGATGTCTCTACTATCTTAGTTGCTGGTACACGAGAAAAGAACTCGGTCTACGTACTGCTTTGCTCTACTCGGGCGCGCTCATCTCCGGTGCCTTCTCCGGTCTGATCGCGGCAGGCGTTAATGCGAACCTAGACGGTGCAAGGGGCTACAGTGCCTGGCAATGGCTCTTCATCATTGAAGGTGTCCTCACAGTAGGCGTCGCATTGATAGCGGTTCCCATTCTCCCGAACTTTCCACGAACAACAAAGTGGCTTAGCGAGGAAGAGAAAGCTCTTGCAATCTGGAGACTAGAAGAAGATGTCGGCGAGGATGATTGGGTTGGCGAGGAGAAACAGTCGATGTGGCTGGGTGCCAAGCTGGCGTTCACTGACGTGAAAACCTATGTCTTGGTAAGATTATTCTGGGATACTCTTTATCGGACTTTTACTGATCAAACCTGTTGCTAGCTGTTGCTGCTTGTCGGCATCGTCTCATGTGGTGGCGTAACGAACTTCTTGCCAGCAGTGGTCAAGACATTGGGATACGGTTCTGTCGAAACTCTTCTGTTGACAAGCCCTCCCTACGTCCTATGCGTCATTACCTCATCATTAAACGCTTGGCATGCCGATAGAACTGGAGAGAGGTTTTGGCACATCACACTCTCGTTAGTTGTCGCCCTCATCGGCTTTATCATTGCCGCAACCACCACGGCGATAGGTCCACGATACTTTGCTATCCTTATCATGGTAAGTTGGCAAAACTCGATCACTCGATAGCATGCGTAAGGTTGCTGATGTTACGGCGGCAGGTTCCTGGGATTTATGGCGCATTCGTAGTGGCTCTAGCATGGATTAGCAACACGATGCCTCGTCCTCCAGCTAAGCGTGCTGCTGCCCTATCCTTCATCAACGCTGTATCAAATGCTACTAGTATCTATGCGAGCTACCTGTAAGACCTCCCACAATTATCACATAAAAAGCGAGTAGAAAGCATCATGCTGACAAGGGATATAGCTACCAAGACTGGATGGCTCCTCGATATGTCATCGCATTCAGTGTGAACAGTGGGACTGCTGCGCTCGCAATTGCATCAGCTCTAATCCTACGTATTATCCTTGTCAGGTTAAACAAGAAGCTTGATCAAGGTATTTTCGTTGAGGGCGCCATCAACGCGTTGCCAGGACATGCAGCCGAACATGGATTCAGATTCAAAGTGTAGAGTTGGAGGTTTAATAGGTTAGATGGAAGATATTTCGAAGCGAAGCAATGACTCAAGAGGCCAGGTCTCTATTGATGTACCTGGTAACTATTACACTCAGCAGAAGCAATAGAATTGGCTACCCACAGTCACCAACGCTAACATGGAATGCACTCCCCTTGCGTTCACGTACCTTCACTTCTTAATCCTCACAACACTCTCTTACTCAAATTGACGCTACTTCCTGTACCTAACTCACAACCACAACCAATCTACCCAGATGCGTGCTACCTATCTACAGCCATCGAACTTGTTGACTCTAGATTATCAAGTGCCTTTTATCTCTAGGTAATCACGATCCTTCTTCTCCAGTTTTTCTCTCTCTTTCTTCGTTCTTTTCTCTTTGCTACACCCAGGCAACAGGTAAGTGCGCTTATATTCTTTAGTCTTACTGCCATCTTTCCCACTCATCTACTTATGCCATCAATGCCTATCTTCTCGACTCTCGGCTGCCGTAATCTCGAATCTGTCACCAAATCGCCAGGTCTAGCATCCGAGTCTACATTTCTACCTAGTACCCTCAGTTTAACGTGCATCTTTACTTTTTCTCATCTTTCTATCATTATATCCTCGATCTTATATACTCAGCACTGCTCATACCATCATCGTCAACTATCTTCACCCTTTATCAACTCGGTTCATTTCTTCTCCTCCCAAGCTCCAGCTAGCATTCTACGCTCACTAGCGAAGTTGCCTCATCTCAGCAGAAGAAGGCACGTTAGCTCTCTTTTCCGCGAAATTGGTGGTTAATTAATGTTTATTCGAAATAGTAGGGTGGCTTGATATGTCTAGTACTGGCCAGCTTTAGATACGTCATTCTATCCTTCCTACCCTATTAGATCACTGCTTCTCATATTCCACTTACCGTTGGTCGCCTCTCTGCCTCGCCTAGGCTACCTGCTCGTCGAGACTGCTATACTTCTAATCGACTCAAAAACATGGGTAAGGTCCCACGTCGCCGGGCCGCGCCCGCTGCCTCCTGGAAACGTTATGTCAAGACTGAGCTTTTCACGAAATATGGAAACCCAGGTTCCAACAGCAAAGCAAAGGTCGAGAAAGAGAGTAGATGGGATCCTCACAGCAGATTCACCAAGACAGAGGGTAGGATAACGAGAACTGTGTGGCAAAATCTATATGTAATGACTGACTGACTTCAATAGATTTGACCAAGTTCTTTTCCGGTCATAAATATCGCCGACTTTTCCTCATTGATCGCGAGAATTTTGCCAAGTTTTGCATTGAGGAGACTCTCAGAGACCATCCTGACGATAATTTCAAGGTCACGGGTGAAGTTATGAAGAATGAGTTTGTCAGTGAACAATCGAATAAACCAGGAGCATTAGATGACTTGCAAAGAGCGATTAGGGCAGATGGGCAGCGAGATGTTGACAACGAGGTAGACTTGATTCCTATATCAATCACTTCATTAAGGCTCATTATAGTGCTAGGTTCCCAAGGATCTCACAACTCGCTCATCCAAGGCCAATGATGATGAGTCTACGCAGAAAGTCAGCGCAGCAGCACAGTCAATAATTGCTGCCAGTCCGAACAGTCTCGGTCCTCCTGTCGACCCCTGCGCTGAGTATCTGAAGATGACGAAATGCGGACAATACGGTAACAGCAATTCGACCATCTGGAAATCGCCTTTCATCCCGACATTGGACAACACCGATGAGCGTCGAGGCTTGCTGGACCATCAGGTCACAGCGATCGTCTGGCTGCTTTCCAGGCTATTTGGTGACCTTCCCAAGCTAAAATACGAAGATCCTGACACTGGAAAATGCCGCTCGAATATCGAAACCTCGTCGGACGAGAAGAATCGTGATCGGCTCAAAGGCCCTAAATACTTCGGTGGAATCCTTGCGGATTCGATGGGTCTTGGCAAAACGCTCATCACGGTTGCTCTTATAGATCTATTGATCAGACAAAAGCTCAATGTTGGGCAAGATGAACATGGAAACCCCAGGTATCGTCCCATCCTACTCATAACACCTAACGCGACAGTAGCGAGTCAATGGGTACAGGAGTTGGAACAAGTGATTGAAAATTCTGTACTACGTCGCATCGTAGTCTCTGGTCCTGGTTTGGAAGCATTATCCGTTTCTCGCAGAGTCACACACCTGGGTTGTGGCGAGTTCCAATGCTGGCCCGAAGGTTTGAAATATATGTGGGACGAGAACGATCCTCGGGCGTCCCAAGTTGTGCTCATCATGACTATGGAAAGCTGGGCGTCGAGAACCTGCCATAAAGAAGACATCAAGGATGAGCACACCAATGATAAGGAAGAAACCGAAGATGAGAACGTCATATGGACCTCATCTTTCACGAAAATGGGGCGAGGATTCTCACTCGTTATTGTGGACGAAGCTTACAAAGTGAAGAACCCGGACACTAGAAATTGGCGATCAATCCATTTCCTTGAGCGCCAGTTCACACTCCTCATTACGGCAACACCGTGCATGAACACACTCACCGATCTCTTCGGGCTTGCAATGCTGCTTTGGACCGTACCCGAGAAGTACCTAGAGGAAGACCCGGATTTAGCTAATGAAATCAACTGTTCGTTTCAAGATTTGGAGGATCTTGAATTACTTGAGAAGTATCCGTCGAACCACGATTTTCAGCTGGTTCCAGGACGGCCTGGTCTGCTTGCTAAGTTGCTTTTCAAGAACAGGGATGCACGAACGCACGACATTGATCTGACACGCAAGTACCTCAAATATTATGAAAAACTTGCCATGTTGAAACGGTCGCCAAGTTCCCATCTATATTCTGACTGGGAAAGTACTAAACCTATCTCCCTTGAAGGTCTGTTTCCCAAAGTTGAGAACTATACCGTTGATATCAGTGTTGCAGAGGCCGACAACCAGAAGTACCAAAAGAAGCACATAGAACTCCTCATTGAGTACCTAGAATGCCTCGCGGCCTGGGGGAGAAGCTCCGACAAGAAGCAGGAAAAAGACGACGAGAAGGAAACCAAAAAGAAGAGTAAGAAAGATATTAAGAAAGAAGAAGGTGACGAGGAGAAAGATGCATCTATGGTTCATGCTGTCCGACTTCTGCAGATGGCTTCTTCTTCGTTGGATGTATCCGACATAGACACGATCATGACGCTCAACGGGAGTTCAACACTAGCACCTAAAGTTGCTGAAATGCGTGAGAACAAGGTGAATATTCTCCGCCTAGCACAGTTCCTGATCCCATCGAACGGAACTCGACCGGACACTCATGTTGGTTGGATGAAACTCGTCACTCAAAACTCTCCTGTTCTCCGATATATCCTCTATTACATCAACGAGAACATCCTCACTAGGAAGGAGAACGGACCGATTAAGAAGCTATTTATCATTGAGCAGAATGTGATGCTAGCTTTTTACTACGAGCTTGTTCTGCAGTTCCTAGGCTTCAATTGCCGCGTCATGCACGCTCAATTGTCCTTTGAAGAACGCCAGAGTCTCGTCGACAGTTTCAACAGTAGCGACAATAACTCATGCCAGATCTTTATCCAGCTGTTTTCTGTTGGCTTCGCTGGCACAAACTTGCATAAGAACTGCTCGCGGGTTTTGGTTGCTGCTCAATCCCACAGTCTTCAGGTACAGTGGCAGGCTATCTACCGAGTAATTCGAGTAAGTCGAGTTCTACCAACATTGTTCATTCCTAGAGTACACTAAGCAGTCACAGGTTGGCCAGATGTCGGACGTCACTGTTCACAGAGTAAAACTCACGAACTCATTTCACACGTTTCGAGAGAGCAGACAGATTGAGAAGATCCTCCCTGAGCTTGGCGCCAGAGCGCAGGGAAAAACGAAACCGGTTCTAGTCCGGCTCCTGAATCTCTTCCAATATGAGATCCGCAACGCATGGGAATCTCCAGAGGGTCAGGAACTCATGAAGGAGATGAACTTGCTCGAGGATGACGAGAACGACGAGGACAACGAGGACGACGAGGACGAAGAGGACGAAGAGCCTGCACCTAAGAAAATTAAGCTTGAGAATGGAGCCCAGCGCGGTGGCAATGTCGCGCATACCAGGAAAGACAAAGAAGTTACATTCATGAAAAACCATAGGAATACATACCTCCCAGGTAAGTCCAACAGAGACGTCACGAGCAGTTCCAGTTCAAAAAGGCGCGGCCAAGAAGCCAACAAACCCAAAATGGATGACGGGAGCCGCGGCTGGTACAAAGATCCGTTTAAGAGTGATATAGATGCATTTCTCGAGCTACGTACACGGGACGCCTACTACGCCGAATTCATCAAGCTGCCCCGGAAATCGAAGAGCCTCTTCAACCACGAGAAGAACAACCTGCGGCGCTTGCTCTCGTACGGCAACAAGGACGGGGAGTTGTCCACATCCTCATGGAGTGAGGACGATCTTGAAAACCCGGCGGTGTTAGAGCGTGCGCTTGAGCTGATGCTGCGCGTGCGTCTGGGCGCCAATGACATTGCTATGCTGCCGTATCCCTTGATTGACTTCTCGGCGGCGGACGCATCTCAACGCAGACACCTGCAGCGCTTACTCGCGGAAATGAAGCACACGGACCAGGATGTCGATGGCCCGGCCCCGGTGGCATCGGCCAAGGATCTAAAGGAGTCGCTACGTTGTTCCAATGTGAACAAGTCGCCTACGGAGATCGAGAAGGACCTCGACAAGCAGGCGAAAATTGGGGAGCTTGATCACCGTAAGAAGGGGCTGAAGAAGATGTCTGAGAGACAGTCCGTCGATTTTACCCTCGACGATGATGATGATGATTTTGAGGCCGAGGAATCACTGATAACCGAGGACAGGGAGGTTGTGGTAATTGAAGAAGACGACGAAAACGATCTAGACGTCAACCCCACATATGGCGCCGAGGGTGTCGAGAACAGTTCTTGCCAGCCCAAAAAGATTAAAGTAGAGGATGAGGAAGAAGAGGAGGAGATGATGGAGACTGAGGAGGAAACGGAGCTTATGAAGGATGTGGAGGAGGTTATGGAGGAAATGATGGAGGAGTTGGAATGGTGATAAAAGATGGATATTGAAATTTGGCGTTATGGGATAAGTGTTTGGCTTGTTTTTTTCTTCTCCCTCTTGATCTCACACATCGGGCTGCTGCCAGCTACCAGTTTCTGTGGCTGCCTTCATCATACTTGAAAGGCACAGGGGGTCATATCTATTGGCGTGAAATTTTTTTTTCACATGGGGGATTCTATTGCTCGCTTGTAATGCGATGATTTGGGCTTATTAGATAAAAGGGGCATGGTCTTGATATCTCGGTTGACCTTAGTCATATATCAGTGGGCAATACTCATGATGGCACTTATACCCGATGATAATTCAAAGTTATTTATTTATTCATGGCATCTATAACTTATTCTAACACTCGCTCATACCCATACCACACGCGCGTCCCTAAATCACATTCTTAAGCTCCTGGCCAGCCAAGAACCTCCGCAAATTATACGCAATAAGCGCCTCGGCACCCTGCGGCCTCCCACCAGCAGCATGCGGACTAACGATGCAATTCTTCGCCTTGTACAGCCTCGACTCGGCCGGTAAGGGTTCCTTGACGAAGACGTCGAGAGCCGCACCGCCAATCTCACCCTTCTCCAGCGCATCAGCCAGCGCGTCCTCGTTGATAGAAGTGCCGCGTCCGACATTCACGACCCATGCGTGCTTGGGGAGCAGCTTTAGCCGCTCGGCGTTCAGGGCATCCTTGGTGCTCTCCGACCCGGGTAGGATCATGACGAGCGCGTCTGTCTTGGGAAGGAGCTCGGACAGTTTGTCCTCGCTGTAGACCTCGGTGCCTTCGCGCACGCCGGTTGACCTTGCGATGCCGCGTACCGTGGCGCCCAGGGCCGTCAGGTGCGGCGCGAGCGTCTTAGCGATGTTGCCGTATCCCCAGATGGTAACGTTTGCATCGCGCAGCGTGGTGAAGCGGTCCTTGGGACGGTCAGGCTGGGGGCCGCCGAGGTGAGCGGCCCATTTGCCCTGTAGCTGGTAGTCACGCATCTCATCGAAGCGTCTGGCGGCAGTGAGAAGAAGGCCCAGAGTATGCTCGGCGACAGTGCGGTCGTGCAGGCCCGAGCCCGTGCAGACTGTTACGGACGATGAGAAGCCGGCCGATAGCACATCATTAGGGCCAGCAGCCAGCGATTGGATCCAGCGCAGATTCTTCATGCGCTTCGCGGCATCCTGCAGGTTGTCGGCGCTGTTGCCCCATGTCACGAGCATGTCGGCGTCGATCAGGTCCTCGGGGATCGTGCTCTTGACGTCATAGCCGTGCAATGATACGCTGAAGCCCT
Organism: Xylaria cubensis; assembly: GCA_022385715.1. Lineage (NCBI taxonomy): Eukaryota > Fungi > Ascomycota > Sordariomycetes > Xylariales > Xylariaceae > Xylaria > Xylaria cubensis. The sequence goes on along the minus strand of MU279097.1, from coordinate 45,478 downwards.
CGAGACTCGCGACGTCGAGCTTGAGTGACGTTGGGTAAAGGAGCTTCATGATGCCGGACAACTTGGGAGATTGTCTATTTCAAAACGTTTGAAATGAGTGCGTTATTGTGCCTTTAATGGGAGATCTGTCTAGGGGTCGATCTCTCGTTCCGTTGGCTTGGTGGGCTGCGATCGCGAAATTTGGGGGTCTGGCGCGGGGCAATGCGCGGGGGTCTCGGATCATTATACCAGCAACCGCAAAGCTGTAAGTAATATTGTCCCGAACTGCGGGGATTTTGAAGAGCCGTTGAACGAGCGAGAATGGCAGGTTTCGGCGCTATGAACCTAAATACCCGTACCCAAGGTTAGTGGTTTATTTGGAGACCTAAGTGCGAAAAATGGGGAAAGGATGATAGAAGAAAAGGGGAAAGGAAGAACGGTAACTTACCTTGCTGCTACATTTAGTAAACAATTCAGGGGAGCTCTTCCCAAACAAGCCAAACATAATTACAGCCAGACGACGGGCAAAATCACACCCCCAGTATGTAATCTTCCGTTCGACAAACTGTAGACCCTTCATCAAGCGCAGGAAATAGGTTGAAAGAGCGGACGTTCAAGTGAGACGCCGAAAAAGTCATCGATCTGAGTCCGTGTCCAGCTGCGCTTTCTACTTCCACCCAGGTCCTCGCTCCGATACGGCGGTGGCTCGTTGGTATTCATCGAAGTTTCACCCGTCAATGCTTCACGGCCATTCTCCATCTGTCGCGAATCTGGTTTATTAGACTTCGAGCTGTCCGCAGCTGCAAATATGTCCTGCGGCGCAGATTCAGAGATGTGTTGTCCACCAGACAAGTCGGCCTCCTCTAGATCCGTGAACGGGCCAGCGACAGCGTCGGGGCCAGAGTAAAGTGCGTTGCTGAAACCAAAGTCGAAGTTGTCTTCACTATTATCCTGCGCATGGAAAAGCCTGCCAAGTCCGGTAGCTGCGCTGCCGGGTAGCCGTCTCCTAAAGGCAGTCTTGCGAGGTGACCTATACCGGCAGAGTCTTGCTATCGCTGGGCCGAACTCCCGGCGACCAGAGATATCGGAGCTCAGGCTTCGAGACTGAGCTATGTCATCGGTCGCTTCACAGCTTGATTCGCGAGTTCGAGGTAGACTTAGAGATTCATATAGTTCTATATCCAGTCCGTAATTGTTCGTTAGTTTGAAAGGCGTGCCCGTGGTAGACTCGTCACTCGTTATTGATTCAGTTTCCCGTTGACTCTTCATCCGCTTCACTCTTTTGAGCGGCCATTCTTCGACGCTGCCATCGTGGTCCGCGCCTTGAGCTACGGAGTCGAATGTTGTTTGGCGAGTTGAGGGTGTTATTTGGTCGAAAATGGAGGAGACATCCGATTCTGACCCGGAAGAGCTATCCACCGTATCAATGCCAAGACTACCTAGGATATTGCCAGTGGCCACTGAATGTCTGTCACAGCCAAGCAAATCGTAAATGTCCTTTTCCGTCTCAAGCGGAGTAGCCGTTTTCGTGGCTATGCTATCCTGATATTTACGGGATTCCTTGAGCAAATTGCTTGGGAAGCAGACATCTGGCATCGGTATTGAGCCGTCGTATAGAGATAAAGATAGATCAGCGCCATTATCGAAGTGGCTGATAAGTCTAGATACTTTATGAAAACTTATTGTTTCGCTTTTGTTATTAGGTCGCCGATCAGGACCGTGAGACCCATGTGCCCAGATAGGTAGTTTCACGCGCGGAGAAGTGTCCATTAGCTCATACACTGCGTTATTAGGCATCTCATAACAGGTAGTCGAGCTTAGAGTTGGGGGCTTCGCTGAGATGTGATCAGAAACGCCGGCTTGGAAACTAAACTGGCGTTGTAGTCGTTGTGTTGGTTCCTGAACATCCTCGTCCTCCACTGTTGTATCTGTTTTCGTATCCGTTGTGTTATTGTCGGTTTGTTCGATGACCCACTCCATAGTTCTGGAGGTGCTCTCTGGGTCGTGATTTTGGACCACTGAGTCCGCTCTTGTGGAAGTATCCGACTTTGACCCAGTTTGGCTTTGTATAACCGGGTCCGAAGATGCTTTATAGTCGGCGTCGGGCTCCTGTGAAGCTACTTGCGCAACATGTGATGTTTTTGCCCTTTTCCTCAGTTTAAATGTCGAATCTTGTGCCCCGGTGTTTAAAGGATATAAGTCCATGTTACCAATGTCCCACAAGCGAGGTTTGAACAAGGTTCGTAGATTGGACCAGGACCTCTTTTTCGCTTTCGGCTGGGTATTTGTGAAGTCCGAAGTTGGTTTCACAGAAAGAGAGTCGTCTGCTTCGCTGAGAGAGCTCTCTGATATCGGGGAACTCACGTTTTCCAGTAGCAGTTCTCGCATCTGGAGCGAGCTGGGTTTCTTAGCTATTGGAAGATCTTGGATTTTGCTGACCACTAATAGAGGGCTCGAGGATTCAGAATTGTCTTGGAGCCCGAGAATCCCAACAAGAAGCTCTTCGCAATCAGCCAGGAAGTCCGTCATCTTAGGCACAGGCTCGAAAAGCCTCAAATCGGGTAATTCTGCTTCTATTGCGTCGGCCAGAAGACTATCACCTGATTCCTGATATGAAGTTGCCAGAAGCTTCATGGCATCGTTCGCTCCCAGAATTGTGTAATTTGGCATTTTTTGGAGGGCTTCCCAGAGCCGTTTGCTGTTGTCACGGGCCCCCTCAAAGTCTAACTCGTGCAATTGTAACAAGGCCAAAGCATAGAGAAGTTGAGGCGCAACAGTGTCTTTCTCCGTGTTAGAGCCAAATAGGCCGAGTATCAAATCTTGCGCTTCTTGACAATTCCCCTGAAGAAGACTGCACAAAGCAAGTTGAGTCTGTAAACGTCGGTAGTGATGTATATCATCCGAGCCAGAAGAGCCGTGCCACTTCAGAGCTTCTTTAAGGAGTCCCTCTGCCTTTCCGAGATCAAGTTCCTGAAGAGCTCGCTGCGCGATCTTGCTGAAACCACTAGTAAATATGGTGCTGAAAATGTCATTGGTTCCAGATTCACGCATATCCAAGTTTGCTTCAGGGGTCTTCAGTGGTCCTGGTAATGTCTCGTCCTTTTTCTTGTTGGATGCAGAGGTCGTGGGGCGCGAGATTGGTTGGTTTTGAGAAAGATATGTCTCGATCTGTTCTCTTTTTATAGAGGGCATTCGGGAAGCAATTCCTGATCTTGCATCATCATCCCCAAAATCGGTAGGCGGTGGTTGAGATTCACCACTACCGACTACTGTACTAGCGGTTACACTCGCGCTTGAATGAAAGTCCTGCGCTGCCCGAACTAAAAGTTTCAAATGATTAACTAGACGTGTGTCCTTTTCACTGAGAAATAACGTCGAGTAAGAAACAGTGGCGGCCTGAGAAGATTTCTTCAGAGCATTTTTCAGCTCTTTCAGCTCTTTCAAAATATTGTCGTGAGATTGGTTACTCCGAAGAGAAAGCGACCTTTAACCTATTAATCTTGAACTATGGCGAAAGGTAGACAAGTTCAATCTCCAACTTACACATTAATGACCTGTAATAGTGTCTGCAAGGACATATTCGACATTGAGATCTTTTCTCGGAACGAAGCAATCTCTCCCGCGCGAGAATGCAATTCAGCTGCGACTCTTGCTCGGCGGAAAAGTGTGTTAGAGCGGGATGGCCTCTTCGGTTCACTAAAAACCGAGCCCAACTGGTCTAGTGTCTCCTGGCAATCTGAGAGTGCAACTTTGCTCTCTTTCCACAGAGCCGGGTCGATATGAGTTAAGGCGTAAGGGTTTTCCCGACAATCCTCCAATGCCCTTTCAATAGACCTCAAGAAACCATTAAGAGTACTGATTTCTTTAACTAATGACTGAAGCCCTCGGTCGGCATGGCGAATGGATTGCAAACAATTATATATATTGCTTGCTGCCCCGATAAGGGTGATCACAGAGGTCGTAATGGAGAGAGGATCCATTGTACTTAATGAGACTGATACCTTAAGCAGGAAGAACTGCTTGAGTATACCGTGGACTATTAGCAGTCAAACGAATGGTGTAACAAACTTCCAACTGTAACATGAGACCTTAATCCAACAATCTCAAGAGAAGGATAGTCTAATCACCTGCAATCGTTAGTTGAGGTAACAACAATGCTAACTGCTTTGCAAAAACCAAGAAACACCCTGGCTGGCATCTGAACTGCCGATGCGTAGTGTAGAGCTCGGCAAGTGTTATTCAGCCCACGAATGCGCCCTACTGATGGATCCATCGAGGCCGCCAAAAGCGATCAGCTCACCTTAGGAAGGATTCACATCCTGCCCGCAATCATGCAGCTCCAGACTATCCCTTTAGGAGCGGCTTCGGCGGAGTGACCCTTCAATTAATCCGAAATGACCCACAGTACCCCTGCTAACAGCAGTGACATCATGCTATTAAAGGTTATTATCTCTAGTTCTTTATATTCTTTAAATAAACACTTAAAACGGAAGCTGTAATTAATTAAAGTAGATTAATTAAAAAGCTTATAGCTAGTATTATTTGCTAATAATTTTTTTATTTTAATTTTGGCGTTACGAGTTATTTTGGGTAAAACAGCAGAAACCACATAGTGGGCAAAAGGTCTAGTATGCAATAGCACTATGTAGCTCTGATACTGAGCAGTACATCTAGCACAGGCAAAATTGGGTGACAGTAGAAGTATTTCCAAAATACTCTGATTTCATTGGTTCATTTATCCTTGCAAGTGGAGTGGCAAAGTCACTCCGCCGAAGCCGCTCCTAAAGGGATACTAACCTAGTCTAAATGATAACGTGATTCTCATAACGTGCCGCATTTCCCATCTTATATGATACATATCACGAGAAAGATATGCAATTAGAGAATCTTCTGCTTCTAACTGAAGCGCATAAGAGACTGTATATGCTTCGGGCATTTCATCACATAGCGAAGCGGAACCGAGGTAGGTAGATACTTAACTTGGTACCCGGCCTTCGATAACGTATTCGCTATGTTACTCATTGTCAGCGGTATCATAATCCCATCGGTACCGACGCCGTTGAAGATATGATCAAAGCACTGGGTCATTGCCAGAAGAGGCTACTTTCCGGGCTTATGCAACTCCTCACCAACATGTCGCGACAACCGAGACAACCAACATTAAACAATGTTCTTACTCCACTGCGTATCCAAAGTGGCGGAGCTTGGCTTATGCCCCGCAGCGTCCCGAAGCGGCTGCAACGTCTATCAAACCGGGTCCGGGGGGTTTTATGGTGTGGCAGTGCCTTCGAGCTTCAATTCGCTCGATCGTACAGACCGTATTCTGGAGCGATTTTCGCTTGAAAATAGGGAGCCATAAAGGCTAGGTAGGGGTTGACGCTTTCATCCCTGTTGACAACTGTATGACAACGATATTTACCCACGGTTGCAAAAACCAACTTCGGGGAGGAGCAGACTTGATTTGAGCTCATGAAAGCTCTTGAGAATATCAGATTTTTTGCTGTTAACGCTTGTATCTCTTCAAAATACTCAGAAGCCTGAACGTCTACGTTGGTATATGTAATTCTCCAATAGGCCGTAGGTGATAGACGCCAAGAACGTTCCTTACATATTACATGGAGCCTTTCTTGGCTGAATAAGTCCAGGTGGCGCCAGGTGAAGATGGCTGTCAGGGCCGTGATGCCTTATCTGCCTATTTTATCCGAAAATCCTCCGAATATGTGGGGTCAAGCGCACTCGCCTACCCCTCTCTAGCCAATAAGGAACACGCCAGTGCTCTGCACACACAGTCTCCCAAGGTGGTTTACAAACCTCAGATAATCTCAAAATTTCCCTGCCCGCCAACATCACCAACATACAACCACCACCATCCCGACGCGCCAGCACCACCCACAGTCAATACAATGGCCAAGCGCACAACCAGTACGTCCGGCCACTTCACGCCGCTCTCGAATTCATTCCCAAGCTAATCTTCACGTTACAGAGGTCGGCATTGTCGGCAAGTACGGCACCCGTTACGGTGCTTCTCTGCGAAAGCAGACCAAGCGTTTCGAGATCACCCAGCACGCCCGCTACGGATGGTACGTTGCTCCGATCACATAATCGACGACTTTATCAATTTTCCATGCTAACATTGCGAAGCCCCTTCTGCGGAAAGACCTCAGTTCGCCGTGCTGCCGTCGGTATCTGGACATGCCGGGGCTGCAAGAAGACCATTGCTGGCGGAGCCTACACCATGTCGTACGTATTAGCTTAACAAGATTGGAGGATGGACGATCCTGACTTGAGAATTAGATCACCCGCCGCCACAGCCGCCCGCTCGACCCTGCGACGATTGAGAGAAATCACTGATGTCTAAGCGATGGTAAAATTGGCAACTGGGGAAATGGCGTTGGTTGGTCATGATTTCGATGTCGTCTCATCAGCTAGGTAGCAATTTACCATGCGACAAACGTTCACCTTACGCCTTGCCAACTGCTCCGCTTTGCTTGGTCTTACTCCGGAGTTCGTATCAAGAACCAAATCCCAACATAGCCATGCGCATCCGGATAAATACCGAGGCTGTTCACGAATTGACGAATACAAACCTTTGAGGCGGAAGATGGACCAATTTCATTGAACATCACGGTAGCGGAAAAGTGAACAATTTAGACAAAGTCACTCTCCACGCTCAACCACGTGTAGTGTCGGTATGCTCCTTAGATGTGAGCGAGAAATGCGTCACTATGCAAAATGGATATCCTTGACTCCCACCCATCTTCTAAGTTTACAGTGATATCCTGTATTGTGATAACACGCCGTATTCCCACACAATAGTCGACTCCTCAGCTCGATATTCCATTACGTTATCAAGGCTAACCTAACCCAGACTGATTGACTTACACCTGATACAATGCTCGTATTATCTAAGTAAGGCAATCTGTCAAAAGTAAGGTAAACAGCACAGCGTACATACACATGTCTGGTTCCACAAACGCGGGGGATATTCTCATGGTTCCATACTTACACAGTTTCGCTTTCGGTTTCGGTGACCAAGCCCGTTCACTACCTAGACTCCGTCAAACACCCCCTAGTCCTGAAGTATATACCCCGAGAAAAATACCACGGACTCGCATGATCAGGACGAAGGAAATGAATGCGTGACCCAGGATATCTGTAGCAAACCAAAGGAAGAGATAATCCAAGTACTTACTAACTCGATGATAGGTGATGAGCATTATATACGTACCAAGCACGCGACACGACTGCACTGGGGTTAGTGTCGTTCAAGATGCATACTGACACTAAGGAGACAACAATCCGAGCGAATAATTTGCTCCTCTGAACAACCCTCTGCAAGGAACCCAGATCTGACCATATGGGATCGGTGTGGCGAGGAAAGGAGGTGACGGGGTAGCATTGTCGTGGGACGTGTGGCAGAGTATCCTATTGTGTGTCCTTTCAGCTACCTACCTATCAGAGCTTCCTCGACTGGTAGACGGTGTAAGTTAGCCGTCCTGGGGTGTTTCTGTCATCAACTTTCACAGCCACCTTGGTCTCCAGTGTACTCGTGCGTCATAGTCAGATTTGAACCTGGCATACATGCGTAAACTAGAGAGCAGATCGTATCTTCTGCAAGTGTCCGTCCATACTACGTGCCGGACCAAATGATATTAGTGTCAGTCGTACTTGGATCACATCGTTAAGTGGAATTGCCGTTCAAGTTGCAAAACTTGAGGTTTTTCTGTCTCGTCCTCTACTCTGGAGAGAACCATAGCTGAGGCCACGATACGGGTAAGTCGGCGAGCGGCGAGTGTTTCGTTCGATACAGGTTTGTGCACAGCCCTCCAGTAAAAGCCCCGGTCGAGGACCGCTACATGGGTCCGCCCACGCCCTTTGTACCCATGGATGGCCGGGTTCTAACCAATCTTGTCACGTCCTTTCCCATCGGTTCACTTGTAGCTGCAATGGGTTGCCAGTAGAGGCACAGCGCTAGCAGGTGAACTGGTTGTTGCTGTGGGCTTGATGATACTTCTGGGTACATATCGAAACGCCAGGAGTACTAATCTGACCTATTCTTGCTAATATTGAAATTCTGTAAAGTCAACTTAACGGGCAGGTCTCATTGCATCACCGCAACGCCCCTCTATGTAGCTTACCTGCTCGCTGAAGTATATATAAGTACCGCGGAGGCCAATTGCGCTACTACTGTACAGTACCTATCTGCACTAAGTCAACCCACTAAACTGAGCCCACCGCCCATGCCTCGACCTACTATACCACCTCTTATCCTCTAACCAATCTGCCACCTGCCGCCTGCCTCTGCGTCTCGACTTGGTATTACCTCCCGAATCTTAGCCTCGACGGTGCCTGTTGCTCAGAACCTTCCGTTTTGCACGTTTGTTTTGTTTTCCTTTTCCTTCCGGCCACCACAGCTCGTGGTGGACACCGTCGAGCATCAAGCCAGAATCCGTCTATCTCTTAGCTCATATCCCCGGTCTCACATCCCCTCCCGCTGCTCGAGTGACCCCTCTTCCTAACCGCTCGCCCTGACGCTTCTTACTCCGGCCCGCAGCGAACAGGAGGTGGGAGAGCCCGAGGACCTCCCGTCAACACCTCATCGCATGGTATCACCACGGCCATGGCTACGAACCGCTCCGATTCCGGGTCATCTGCGTGAGTCGAGTGTCTCTCATCTGTTCCCGATCGACCTCTCCCCTCCCCTCCTCGTAGAGCAGAGAGAGTAGTGCCGCTAACTAGGTCCTTGTGTCCGTGTGATAGTCAACCCAACTTGCGAGTAACCAGTATGTTTCCGTGTCCCCGTCTGCACGACGACCGTCTGGAATAGAGGAGAGGGAGAAATTAGCATACTCGTATTGACGCTTATTTTCCAGTCATTGCCGCCGATGGCTTGTATAAGAGAGATGTCTTCCGTACGCATCCCTCGTCCAGCTCACGCACTTGCTTATCCCTTGATACTGTCACACTCCGATGTTGCTCAGCAATAATTCTGACACCTGGGTGCAGGGCTCCCTGATCCGTTCGCGGTTGCCACCATCAACGGTGAGCAGACCAAGACCACTCAGGTTTGCAAGCGGACCTTGAACCCCTACTGGAACGAAAGCTTCGACTAGTATGATCCTTGTCTGTCCCAGCATTTTAACCCTGTGCTCACATCAATATCTAGTCGCGCAACCGAAGATGGCATTTTAGCTGTGCAGGTGTTTGATCAAAAAAAGTTTAAGAAGAAGGACCAGGGTTTCTTAGGTGTCATTAACGTTCGCATTGGCGATGTCATTGAGTTAGCGGACGGCGCCGATGGTAATCCCTCGATTCAACCAACGCTACTCATTTCATATCCCACTGACAAGTATTCTCCCTAGACCAGATGCTTACGCGGGACCTAAAGAAATCGACTGATAACCTCGTCGTCCACGGGAAGCTAATTATTAACTTATCCACGAACCTTTCTACTCCGACACGCCCCCAGCAACCGCAATCCACCAACTCAAGCCGCCCCTCCTTGGCCCCCCAAGCTTCGGCTTTGAGTGCCGATCGTGGTTCAGAACGTCCCACCTCTTCTACCTCAGCACTTAACGGTACAGGCCCGGGCACGCAGACAAATCTACCTATTCGCACTAACGGCGTGAATGGTGCAGCATCGGCGAGTGGGAATGCTTCTGGCCAGTCTCGATCTGCAACCCAAATGAGTCCCTTTGAAGATTCCCATGGGCGCCTACCCGCTGGATGGGAGCGTCGTGAAGACCATCTGGGTAGGACATATTATGTAGATCATAACTCACGTACAACGAGCTGGACTCGACCTACCCAAGCTGGCGCCGGAAATGCTCAGGGTGAGCGAGAGGCAGCCACACAGGTCGAGCGCCAGCGGCACCAGAACCGAACTCTTCCAGAGGATCGCACCGGTGCCAACTCTCCCACGCTTCAGCACCAGCAACAACAAGCAAGCACCCAGCAAAATGCGCAGAACAGTACGATGATGCACACTGGTGCTACGAGTCCTGGCACTGGAGAGCTTCCCCCGGGCTGGGAACAGCGGTGGACACCAGAAGGGCGACCTTACTTTGTGGACCACAACACTCGCACGACCACGTGGGTCGATCCTCGACGCCAGCAGTACATTAGGATGTATGGTGGCAATAACAATGCGAACGGTACTATTCAGCAGCAGCCTGTATCCCAGCTCGGTCCTCTTCCCAGCGGATGGGAGATGCGCCTTACCAATACGGCTCGTGTATACTTCGTGGATCATAACACGAAGACGACAACTTGGGATGATCCACGACTGCCTTCTTCCCTCGATCAGAACGTACCCCAGTACAAGCGAGACTTCCGAAGGAAGCTGATCTATTTCCGATCCCAACCCGCTATGCGCATTCTGTCTGGCCAGTGTCATATCAAGGTCCGGAGATCACATATTTTCGAGGACTCGTTTGCTGAGATATCACGGCAGTCTGCCACAGATCTCAAGAAGCGTCTGATGATAAAATTCGAGGGTGAAGATGGTCTGGATTATGGTGGCTTGTCGAGAGAGTTCTTCTTCTTGCTTTCCCATGAGATGTTTAATCCGTTCTATTGCCTATTCGAGTATTCTGCTCACGACAACTACACCCTACAAATTAACCCACATTCTGGTATCAATCCAGAACATCTTAACTACTTCAAGTTTATAGGTCGTGTGGTAGGTCTCGCCATTTTCCACCGCCGGTTCTTGGACGCCTTCTTTATTGGGGCTCTCTACAAGATGGTACTCGGCAAAGCCGTTCAGCTCGCCGATATGGAAGGTGTAGACGCAGATTTCCACCGCAGTCTGCAATGGATGTTGGATAACGATATCTCTGGTGGAATTCTGGAACAGACGTTCTCTACTGAAGACGAGCGGTTCGGTGTTATGACCGTCGAGGACCTCATCCCCAATGGGCGTAATATTGATGTGACCAACGAAAACAAGAAGGAGTATGTGGACTTGATGGTCAAGTGGCGCATCGAGAAGCGTATCGCGGAACAGTTCCAGGCATTCAAGGATGGTTTCCAAGAGCTAATTCCTCATGATCTCATCAACGTCTTTGATGAGCGTGAGTTGGAACTTCTGATTGGAGGTATTGCGGAAATTGATGTGGATGACTGGAAGAAGCACACGGATTATCGTGGTTATACAGAGAATGATGAGGTCATTCAGTTCTTCTGGCAAACCATAAGGAGTTGGGATGGAGAGCAGAAGAGCAGGCTGCTTCAATTTGCGACAGGCACATCACGCATTCCAGTTAACGGCTTCAAGGATCTCCAAGGCAGTGATGGGCCTAGGAGATTTACGATTGAAAAGGCGGGCGATGTTGGGAACTTGCCCAAAGCTCACACCTGGTACGTCTTCAAGCATGAACTGTTTCTCGTACCTAACTAATTAATCCCTTCACAGTTTCAACCGCCTTGACCTCCCAGCCTACAAATCATTAGAAGCGTTACAGCAAAAGTTAACTATAGCCGTCGAGGAGACCATGGGTTTTGGCCAAGAGTAGAAGTCTGCTGGCATCCGCCCTATTCCAGCTGGGCACGAGCGGCCTTATCTGTCACCATATGTAGGCGAATAACTTGGTTATATGGTTGTTGGTATGCTCCTTCTTCCAAGAGAAGAGTTGGCCGTTGCATTGTTTTTGTTGGTTTTCTTCCATTACCGGCATTCCTGTGCTGTTTTGGTTAGAGAAGAATGCCTTGTCAATAATGGCTACCCAAGATCGTTCAAGCGTGTTGTTCTGTCTGGTTCGGTATAGCTTTTTACTCGTTCGTTTTTTTGTGTCCCGCAATTCCCCTCCGCGCCCGCCTTGGAACGGGAATTACATATAGGATATCGTCGTGGCGTGGCAACTGATTGATTGATCGTTGGGGAGTTGTAATGAATCAAACTTACTTTGGACCGGGCGATTCTTCGAGGCTTGATTTGTGTGACTTTGTTGTGCCTAGTCGAAGTGAATGATTATTCGTATGTTTATTTTATTCTTCTTACCTAACGTGTAACCTTGCATACTATTTTGTCACTTATAAAAGACTATATATACATAAATACATGACCTCAACGGAATTCGGGGCCCTGTCTTCTACTTTCACATGTCTCATGATAAACCGGTGAGCTGCTAAGAATTGGTTACTGGCGAGTCCTTGGGGTTTTACTTTTATCCTTCTTTATTTCCAGAGTAGGCTTCTAAAACTTATGGATTGCTTGCTACTTGTTGGCATTCTTTCGGTGAACAAAGAGCTTAGGAGAACTATCTTGGTTTTTGATCGGCATTGATCCTAGTAGTAAGATGCGTGATTCAAATGCCATTTAGATTTAACATGGTCCGGGGAGAGCTATGTAGGATGAGATTAGGATCAGTATTTTGAACGATACATGCTAAGTACTTGATTTCGTGTTGTGATCTGGAGTGTGGCATAATGGGATGTTGTGAGATGTCGACTACGGAACTTGGCTCAATGACAAATACTTATGTGCATATAGTGATTTACGACTCCCGTGCTATCTAACTCATACGTACGGATAATCAACTAAAGCCAGTGAAGGATATATCAACCTCCAGGAGGTATTTAGCTTCGATCCCAGCTCTTACCTCCAGCTTTGAGGTAAGAGCATCATTCATTCTTGTAAAGTATCTCACTCACGTATTAGGAAACTCTCTATTATCATACCTCCTACAGCTATTGTCACGCATGTTAATCTGAAAATGCGACAACATTCATTACTCATCTTCCTCCCGTGTCAAGCACATCGAGTATCAGTACCTAGAGAAGGGGTAATGTATCGATTATAGACCATCACAGAATAATTTGATAATCAACCATGTATTAATATAGAAAGATGACAGATATGACAAAGACCTCACCGGCAAACGTAACTAAATATGCATAGAACTCAGAACCAAGCACATCACACGAGCACACTGCAGCTTGCCGAAAGGGGCGTTTATTACATTTGAGATAACGCTTCTCTGCTGTACATCATCAAATACCAACTCGACTGACTGACAGCGTCCACTCTTCTCTTCTTAACGTCTGATAATAACTAACTCCTCGTTTCTCTGTCTAAATGTTTACAAAGCAGCCACCATGCCAACCAAGATGAGGGCCTATTACCAAAAAAAACAAACAACCCAGCTCTCTCTCTCTCTCTCTAGCTGACTGTCATGCTACGCTGTGAATACATTGTGATAGGGTGGTAAAGATTGCGGGTCATATGATCGATCGTGTAATCATCCTTTGCCCGCGAAAAACCATAGAAACGAAGTTTGTGACCAGACCAGCCCATCGAATAATAAACTCCCGTAAAAGCTAGGTTTGACTGCGCGTAAAACGGGGGTTGTATAATACAACGTGTACGGATAAAAAGTAATAATGGTTCCAAGAATAAATGCCCTAGTCCAACAAAGGGACACCAATGGCAAGTTTGGTGCGCCTCATACAAACTTGTGTCGTAAAATCATTCGCCGTCTCGGGCGTTCATCAAATAAGAGCTGGCCGTATGTCGTCGATTAATGGATACTCTTGATATCGATACCTCGTCCATGACTCTGTTTCGTACTTTCTTCTTTAATCGAGGCCACAAAGTTGACTTGCTTTGTGTCACCTTTTCCCAGCCTTACCCTCGTTCCAGCCCCAGGACCAGTCGATCCATGATGCCGTAGTGTTCGAGCGCCAGCATGATCATCATCAATATCGATGTCTTCCACGTCCGAAATTGATTCAGCACCGATACTATCGTCCATTTCTGAGGCGGAGTCGGAGTCTGCAGAGTCATCATACTCACCGTCGTCACTAACAAGCGACGGCGCATTGTTCCCTACGGCAGTGATTGGACTCAACTCTGTCACGTCTAACATGTCTTCATCCATGGCCATTTCGGACCTAGGTCTAGTTGTAGAGTGCGGAGTTGGAGTAGGAACAGGAGTGGCGTAAGGTGCAGGATGCACAAGTGTGCCTTTGCTGCTCGACGGACGAGATGTGGTAACCACTGGAGCCATAACAGCCCTCGCAGGAACACGCATACCTGTTGCCGCCTGCGAGGAAATGGGACGGCCGAGAGCACTAATGGTAGGAGTCATCGACATTTCCTGATCCTCCGACTCATCGTCCGTGGGTGACGTGACCTGGTCAAAATCTATCTGTGTCTTAGCATCTTCAACAAGTGCACCCAGATTGCCACTGAACCCTCTACTTTTCAACAGTCGCGAAAGATGGGGCGAATCAGTCGAAGGAGAAAATCCTGACGATGATTTGGTCGTAGAACTAGCTCTTGTTGATTTATCGGAGATTGTAGGAACAGATGTAACCCCAGGCAACTTCCCTTGACGGTACAGTTCCATGGACTGCTGAATACGACGCACAACAGAGAAGCAAGCCTCCGAGTCCGTCATGCCGTTAGCGCGTGTGAATGGATGAATAAGTCCAAAAGGAGCCGGTGTAGTAGATACGGTAGGCTTTTCTTCAACAGAGGCACCTTTGTTGGGAACTTCAGCAGCTTCAATGGGATGCCCGCAGTGGACAGCTGCTTCTTCGTGGCTCTTGAAATCTCTCTTATGCGCAATACGACAGTGATTAATAAATCCCTGTGTACTTGAGAAGTTCTCGCGATGGCAATCAATGCAAACTAATTTGACAGTCTGGCCGTCGGACCGCTTCAGGACACAAGGCCCACTCTTGTCTTTCGGTGGAGGATACCCGTTGGAGAGAGCCTGCAACTTTTGACCAGCACTACCCCTAGCTGGGCGCGTCTTTCCCTGCGATGCGTTAAGATCCATGAAGCTATTTCTCGTCGATCTGCCTTCGACCGCAGACCTCGTCCGCCACGGATCAGTAGGTGTTGAGATTTCAAACTGTATGCCGTCGAATTTAGGATCTGGTATGAGCCACTTGGCGTAGTGTCTCGCATAAGGGCCATCGGTGACACCAAAAGGCGGCGCCCACTGAGGCAACTTATCACCAGACCCGGGCTGTAACGAGGGCCCTGTCCCGTTTGCAACACTCAACATCTGCTCAGGCGTGGGAGTGGCGACTGGGTACGGGATCAAATGACATCTGCGCAGCTGCTCTAATGCGACCTGGCACTTGGCAAGTTCTTGGTTGATGAGACGTAATTCATCGTGTTTTAATAGTATCTCGAGACTGAACTGTTCCTCAATAGCTTCCTTTGCTCTTTCTATATCAAGGGTGCCGCACGTAGTTGAGACAGGAGTTACAGCATCTGTCACCGGGGCCAACGCCACCTTCTTTTGTGGATGGCCGACATTGTCAGCGGATATATCTTCATCGCTCGTCCTCGGCCGCTTCACAGCGGAGGAAACAGGAGCGGTTTGCGACGCTATCGCGGCGTTGCTCTGCCTCCGCCGCTTAAGAGGCCGTGGCGACTGAGTGATGCAAGCGTCAGTCGATATCCAAGGCTGCACTGATTTGGCGAAGTCGAGCATAGGCCTATCAACTTGTAGAGTCCTGTCACTTCCCCTGTGATCCGAATTCCAGAATCGGAACATGAGCATACCCAACCTAGACACGGAGGGAAGACCAAGTGGGCAGCCGTAGATGGGAGATTTTTACGACAGGAGCGCAAGGCGCAAGTTGGGCCAGTCGTGGAGGTGGATGGTACAAGGTATAAATAGTCAAAGTGGAAGAAGGTGGTCGGAGCGCCACGGAAAGTCCTACTCTGCGTGGGTGGTGTGTTGTGCTACGCTGCTTGGTGTGCTGCCTAAAAAGGCGACTGCGAGTTTGGGAGGGTGCAAGCTGCTGGAAAAGGGGGGGCCCGAGACGTGTGTCAGACTTGTGACGCCAAAGGGCAGGTTGGGGCCAAGGCTGACGTAACGTGCGGGTCGGCTTTAAATGGGGCACCGACTAGGGGGGTCTAGTAGGTTCTTGCGACGCGGGTGGCTCCAGGTCTGGAGTGACTGCTGGCCAAGCATGCGATCGGAGGATCGGAACCGTGCAAGAGCTGAGGCCAGTAGTAGCCTACTTGGGAGGTGCTTCAATGGCTGGCAGACCGCTCACAATGCACCTGCGCCCAATAGAGAGAACGCGTGTGGTCCTTTAGCAATGCACTGAGTGGGTTGGGTTGGCGATTTGACAGACACCGTAAATGGTGGACCAGCCTGCTGCTGAAAGAGAGGAAATAAGGGGGCAAATCGGGGAGAAAGAGGATTCCTCTTGGTGATGTGGCCACCGCCAATTTGTCAAAGCCCAAGCGAAACTCTGTCTGAGTCAGGCCCAGTCCCAGATCAAGGACAAGGACAGTAGTACTACTGTCGGTCCGTTGTGTGATGAATGCCTATAAGGGAGAGAGTTCAGTGCACCCCGGAGTCAAGACAGCGCAGTGCACTACAGTAAGTGAGTTGCAGGTGTTGCACTGCGAGAGTGTGGTATGCAGCAGGCGGCTGTCAGCGACGGCGACGACGACAACGATGCCAGAGGTGGTGATGCACGAGCGAATCTCTGTGCGCGCAAAACGTGGATTAAAAAGTAGGTATGTAGATTGTGGAAAATTGAAGTATTAAAAATAAAAGTACAAGAAGACCGTTTTCCGCTTGAGAGCTGCTGAAGTTGGCGCGTTGACTGACTGATTGATTGATTGATTGATTGATTGATTTATGAGCGAGGCAAAGTTGCGACCGGCGACAAGGTGGCAGGACAGTGCCACGACGGAAAATCAATAGGGCGATCAATCACTCTATTCAGCGGGAAAGACGGAATACCGCATGTATTAAAATACTTTATATTTATTCTTGTTCCTTTTTATCGGTAGGCTTCTGAGGGTGCGGTTTGCGACCGAGAGAATGATGCCGAATATGGCGCGTGCGCGCAAGAGTGACTTCTTTGCGAGATCTGAGTGAACGACAAGGAAGAAGAGAAACAAACGTTCGGCTGCCGCGAAGGAATGCGAGAGTGGCAGCTGGGATAACACAAACAGTGCACGATTGTACGTGGTATTATTAGTACGAGTAAGTCGTATTGGTATGGCGAAGGATCAAAGGAAAAGGCAAATGAATCGCTTCTTGTTTTTTGGCCTGTTCTATGCTGGTAGCCTATTGCGCGACTGATTGTTGCGACTACAAAGAATAATAGTTGGAGAGGCGATTAGGGGGGGGTGATGGGGGAAAACAGCCTGGCGATAATACGAGCTAGCTCGGGGAGAGTAGGGAAAGGGGTTGGCGAGCTTCGCTGCTAAAAATTCAAATTCGCCAGTTCAACGCATTGCCCATCAGGGGACTTGGTTCAGTGTGGGTGGGCAAGTTATTACCTTTTAGTACGCTACCTTAGTCGGTGGTGAGATGATGCGTTTGATTGTGTTCTCATTTCAGATACTTCCAGTACGATCCGCTATTGCTGGACATCAAGGTACCTTGTACTGTAGGATGCGGTGTCGAGTACGCGACATATCATGGGGTAGGTACAACGATCTGAGAGGTAAGCAGTAGGAAACTCATCCGATGTGGGTCATATAATTCCATCCAAGTTTGGGAAATGTTTCTCGAAGGAAGATACCCATGACTCCATACGCTACCCCCACAAAGTGACTACATTATCATATGTACCTACAGTAGCTGTAAGTTATATGTATACATACAACCAACTTTCCAACATAAGGCTGAGATATTGATAATACGATGCGATGTATAGAGGACATGAACCTGATTTTGAGAACAGGTTTGCCGAGCTCGTCTATTGGTTTTGCATGGAGCTTCTAAAACCTACAGATTGCTAATACGAAACTATATATCAATACTATATGTGCAGAAAGAAACAAAGTCGCCAGCTGATTCGTCTGATATTATTAGTCGTACTAAACTTGCACTTTAGTTGCACGTTAGACTGATAAGCACCAATAGTGTTTAGATTGGATAGGCTGCCTGCCGCATCGCCGGTTTGCCTGTATAGCCGGGCGATGATTCGAGAGGATGACTGAGCACACAAGTAGGTAGCCAGCAGTTGGTGCTATGTATGTACAACCTCATATACTAGGTGTCTCGTGGACATATGCTATATGCAGTTAAGGATCCGATAGCAACTTAATGCGCCAGTGTTAGTATGCGCCACGCAGGACGGTGAAGAGTTATGATCTGAGTCAACATATATCTCTGCATAAACGAGTTTAATATTCCGAATGCGTGTACTACCTTACTAATTCACAATCTTTCAAGACAAAAGACTGTTGCGAGACAGATAAATATTGGTGTCGCGTCAAGTATATGTAGTGTAGTATATGTACCGGTCTCGCATAAAGGTGGTTGTTTCGGCTGTGTTCCTACAATAACAGGCCGGCTCATGTCGCAAGTTGACGATAACGAAATGCATCCCCACTTGGCAGTCCAAGTTGGCAGGGCTTGGCAGAAGCCCGACAAAATGGTGGCTTCAGCCGTGGGCCGGTGGCTGCGCGATGTTGCATGAGCAAAAGCAGGGATGAAGATTCTTGGCGACCAATAGCGCAAGGTCCGGCTCCAGACTTTCCCAAATGGAAAGCAGCTCCCGTATGCACCCGGGAGCTCGAGCCATTTCTAGGACGATGTTGTACTCACCCAGAAACTTGCTGGGATGGTACTTAGGTATGTCCTTGGTGCTACATATAACTCACGCATAACTTAATTCTCAGTATAACTACGATCTTGCAAATATATGCGTAGGATTTCTCTGACCTTGCAAATACGTATCAGCATCTTGAATAGATACCCGGTACAATTACAAGTGGTGGTGTAGATCACTGAAACCATTGTAGAGGACCAACACTTTGGTCTCACGCCTTCCCCAGGAACGATACTACGAATAGGTGCGATGGAATACCTACACTCCCATAGCCACCCCGAATGACGAGAAAAGGCCGTAAACACACATGACTCAGTGGTGATACTGTCGCATCTGCTCACATGCAGGTCCCTATTTCATAGCGGCTGATTATGTTAACATCTCTAAAGTTATTGTGATCCAGTTAGCTACGTAGAACTTATCACTATCAGATCAAGTGTAGAAGGAACCATTAGCCATGTACTGATCAGCAGTGTTGCATTATCGATAAGTGTGTTGGCTATCAAATTTCCTACCCCATCTGACCCTTGTCAGCCCATTGCTACACATTTCCTTCCATTAATTCTCGATGACGACCCAATGTAACGCCAATCTACCCACAGCTCTAAATAATGCATTGCTTGATCGACAACCCATAAGTAGAAATGGCAAATCTTGTGCAACAATCCCCATCCAATTTGACGATATCATGACCGTCGAAATGCAGCGACAGGATGTCCTGCCAAAAAGCGGGCAGTTAGCGGTACCCAAACGCAAGCGCGCCGATACAAACGAACCCATAACCACGAGCAATAAGCGCCGATGCCTCACCAAAAGCTTGTGTCTCTCCAACGATGATGACGCGAAGGTACTAGATACCATCGACGCCCGCTACGAAGTTCAACTGCAGTCCGTAATTTCATCTTCCAAGATCCAGCAGAGAGTCACGGCCATGCTACGGCATCTCACCCCGCCCACACAGTCTTCCCCCACCGAGCCGCCACACGACACAACGACGTCCAAGACTCGAGTCTCGATTCTCCGAGCAAAGGCCGCCGACGCAGGCAAGCTGGTCTCCATTGCCGAAATTGCGAAGCGTGAAATTGAGGAAGAGCAGGCCGCAGGGAACGATGTAACAGACGAAGCGGATCAGGGGAGAAAAGCGGGTCGTTGGTTCCAATACATTGCCCTCGGCGAAGAGCTCATACAGAAACCTCGTAACGAGGGTAACACCATTATCGAGGATACTGTGCTTGGAGGCCCGAACACTAACAAGGGGAATCGCGACGACGATGACGAGTTCGAGGTCATGAAGACACCATTTGAGAGAGCAATCGAGGGCCGACCACTGGTGAGAGGGGTTCCGGTTATGAGCTTATTCCTCTCAAGATCACCCATTGAGGAATTGAAGAAACGATATGGGGAACAGACGAATGCCCCTCCTACTTAGGACATAAGAATGCTACGAGAAGCTGCCTTACGTTCGGGTAACAATGACACATTCCACATCAAAACAGCAAAAACGAGGGCGAACCCGAGCAAGCGTCACCTAAGAGAATGAGAGCTTTACATACGACTCAATTCGGTATAGTAGCAATTTTTTATTGATAGTGTTCACGATGGTTATGCTCAATTTACTCAACAACCATCCTGTCGAAACTAGTCTCAGCATCGTATCAGCGAATCGTGTGCGAGATTACCTTTTACCTTCGCCAACTAGTGGCATTATCTCGTTGGAACCCGCGTACTGAATCCATCCGGCTTCATTCACCATTTAAAGCACTGTCAAGGTTGTCGACAATTGTACTCGTTGTTCTCGTCCACATGATCAGTTTTGTTCTGAGGGTCGACCGGCTCGTACTTTTCTGCAAGTGGAACGAATTGCCGTTGTCGGTACTCGCGTGTTGGGCGGTGGCTTCAATGACGCCAATTTGCGTCCTTGGTGCCGTCCGTTATGCTAGGCCTTACTCCTAGTGTTTCCTGCCACCCTCGGTGCCAGCATAAGTTATGCGCAAGACGAAGTTGACGATGACGGCCAGCAATAGGATGATGGCTAGTACTGTTGGACCGAAACGGTCATCGAAGCCGGCCTGGCCCTTGACCCTTATGGATTTGGCGCGCCAGTGATATGTAAAGAGAGCGTATATCATGGTGAGCATGGCAACGCCGGTGAACAGGAAGGCGGAGATGAAGGCGGGCCGATCACCAAAGTTGAGCATACCGATGGCGAGAGCGCCAAGTATGACGGTGAAGTTAAGCCATGAGAGGAATGTGCGCTCGTTGGCGAAGAAGACTTTAGGCTCAACTCGGGTAGGTAGGGCAATTCGTTTCCCTAGACGTTGACGTGACCGGGTTAGCTGATTGATTCTGACTCAACTATCTGTCTTCCAGGGTCATCGCGACGGGGCCGAGGCAGTTGAGTTTTTGTTTATTTACCGGGTGCTGTTTGAAGGAGTGGCTGGCTCGACATGTTGATACGGCTAATTGCAGCAAGACGCGCAATTGTACTTGGGGGCCGGAGAGCTTAGACAATTGGTTCGTCTCGCCCTGCTTAGGAAAAAATAATATACGCTTCGGTTACGCTACTGATCCCATCAAGGTGGTAAATATTAATAGAGGGACGGATAGCTGCGTTCAATGACGATATGGATGAAAAAGAGCTGGGCAACTTAGACCGGGGAGCTTGGACGTGCCAAGTACTTCTGTACAGTTTCACCCCACGTGCGCGTTTCAGAAGACGTGACTGGTCAGATCAGGTTGCTTTCGACCCTTGCTAAGAACGTTCTGTCTTGGCCCGGGATTTTTCTTTTCCCCTGCCTCATAAGAGCTCACGTGCTTAGTTGCCCCGCGGCCTCAGACTATCACTGAAACGGCAAACAAAACAACGGGGAAAGAAGATAAGATAAAGATGTTCCGAGGCACAGCTATGACCACTAACTAAGCGTACCTAAGGTAACTAACTAGTGCTGAACAGTGTAATTTCTGTCTTTCCTTGAACTGTGATACGAACGGGACGAACTTGGCCTGCTTGTAGCAACTAAACTACGACATGGTGACTACCCCTAAATTACCAGCCATTGGATCCCCGTAATAATAAGACCATAATAACAGTCGAGCTGCCAGGGGAGAAGGCTGAACCTGAATACTAGTACAAGGCTGTCTGCTAACTTGGTCAATCCATTACCTTTTGCAATCACACACACATAACACATCTGACAGCCAGCTTCGATTGGGATCCCTCCAGTATCGGACAAGCAGTTTTCTACAACCCCCCACTCAGACCGCCACCTATCTCCCACGCTTCTTGGTAAACTGCGATATTAAACTACCTTCATTTCTTTCCCCTCATCCAGTCAACTTCGCGCTCTACAACGAAAGGAACCGCTCCCGGATACCAAAGTACAAAATGGCTTCAACAACCAACACGGTATGAGCAACACTCAGCGCTGTGAATAATCAGCAAAGGTGAAACAATGTTTCTAAACATGACTGGCTGACTATTAGCAAACCAGCCCATCAATCCCACCAGACTAAGGCAAATCGCCATGGACGTGCGTTTGTCCCCAGGGGCGATTCCAGGCCCTCCCGCCGCATCAGTATCAAATCGCTAAAGGAGACAACAATATAGGCTTGCCAAGTCGCCGTCGGTAGCGCCGAATACTACGAGCACTCCAAAGTCGAAGGCTGGAATTCCACCATCATCGTACGTTGTCTTCTCTTCTACCCCTCTTTGTCGTCGCTTAAGGTTCATCCCCACCTCCCTTCCCTCCCCTGGCGTCTGCCAGGACATGACCTTCGCGTCTTAATCTATATATGTCAAGTACTAAAGTTAGGACCGCGCGTTGCCTTGACAGAACTCAATCCTCCGCGCCGTCATCTCCGAGTCGACGCCCGCGGGCTCGCAAGCGCCGACCTTCAAGTACGTCGTCAACAGTACCATCGTGCAGCACCTGGTGCCGACATCGGCGCTCAACAAGCCCAAGGGCGGGAGCGACTCCAAGGGCGACGAGCCGCACGTGAGCACGAGCAGCGACACGCCCGGCGCCGCGACCGCCACCGACGGGAAGCCGCACGTCGGCCGTCGCGGCATGCACTCGGCCACCCAGGCCTTCTGGAACGAGAAGACGGATGGCATGTGGAGCTTCAAGTACGACGGCGGCGAGGGCAAGGGCATGGACGTCGTCGTGAGCGTCATCTGGATCGGCATATAAATGCCCTACGCTACGCAACACAACAACAGAAAGAAACATGGGTCGTTTCCCATCTTCTTGACCCTATCTACATACCCTCACCCAAAACCATGACCATAACACCCTTCGACAATACCCTTTGACAACTCACTCACTTACTCGTACATCATCCCACCCACCTTGCACATTTGCCGTCCGTTAACGAATAGCAAAAAGCGAAAAGAAACGGGGAACCTCCCCAGTCTTCATCTTCACCTGTATATTACCAGTGCATGAAGAGACGAAAAGCCGGATACAGGTAGAAGAAAGGAAAGAAAGGGGGGCACAGACGGAAATCGGAAACGCAGAAAGGGCTCACGCCCCGGGCGGAAAGACCTCGTTGGAGGGAAGTTCGATTATCATCAACTAAACTTTGTGTATGTTGTGCTACGAAAGTATGCACTGCTGCTGCTGCTGCTGCTGCTGCTGCTACCGCCGCCGCTATTGCTACTACTACTTGTATGTATGTTTGCATATGCATCTACTACTAACTGTATCCGGTTCGGGGAGAACTACGATACATTGGGTAAAAAGGAGAGGAGTAAATTGATACCTTGTCTGTTTATATATCCCTTGATTCTTTTTTATTTTTCGCTCCCATCTTTGGTACTATGTGTATATGTATACTACCTAATGATGTTACTTAATATTGTGATATTACTTAAACCCTGTAGCATCCGCATTTTGTATGCTATGAAAAGTATCTTGTGATCAAGTTAGATACCATGCTCCTCCTAATATTCAGATACTCTTTCGTTGAAGTATCCAAATATGCGATACATACTTAACATTTGGTAAATCTTCACCCCTCTTTTGGTCGAACTTATTATTCCCTCATATGAAGGCGATGCCTCAGAGCCCCGCGCTATGAAATCCCTCACTTTCCTGAGTATCACCAAGCGAGCAATAAAATCGTCGTTTTGCTGCCGTTGCACCTACAGTACTTGCATCCAAGTATGATTGATGGATAGGTACTTTAATGTATCAAATAAACCACCATATACAAAATAAAGTAACAAGGAAACAGTTGCTCAAAACGCGATTTTACCAACTATGTAGAATAGATTTATCGACACTCATAGGTAGGTATCTGTAAAGCTCTCGTACAATGATCGATCATATGATTCGACCGTTTTAAAGCTAGGGAAAAACGGTAGTGTAAAGATTTGCCAGTATATCTAGAATGATCGGTTTACAAAGTCCAGCTTCCAACATTCTCCAAAGGGAGGGAAAGAAAGCAGTTCGGCGGCCGTAGTCGCAACTATCTTACATTTTACACATACATTTCCACATCATAAATTCTTATACAAGCAAAGCAACAATTTCCATATAAGCGTCCCATTGGTGAACCCGGGTACCGTCATCCACCTATCCGCCATAGAAGCCAAGTATCACAAACAACCCACTACTCATGAGATGATAATAATACACAAAATCCGCATCGCTACAAGATACTCATAAACGCTTGTGGAGGCAAGAAAACAACAACAACATCATCAATATAAAGGTCCGTACAAAACGCCAAGTCCTTTAGAGAGAAACCCAGTTAGCCCTCTTTTGCGTTTATTCTTTTTTTATGTATCCCACACAGAGGACGGACCATCACCAATCACACCCCCAACCAAAAACCTATTAAGTAAGAGACGAAATAAGCCGCCCAACCTTTCATTCTTTTCGTCATTAAAAACTCATCCTCCATTCCATGATCAATTCTCTCCAAAAATAATGTCTTTCATTTCAAAGTGAACCTCCCCGGTACCCGAGGCGATGGCCTGGATGCTTATGTTGACGTAGATATTTCTCTCTTCCTCTTCCGTTTCCTAAGTTAACTATGTCCCCGTCATCATGCAGGCGTGCTAATGGTCTATGAAGCTAGCTGGTAGACGCGACTAGACGCCCGCGGTCGTTTGGTTTATCGTCGCTCTCTTCTGACTCATCGTCGCTGGCAGGTCGGCTATCACGCAAGTTACGGCGGCTCTTGGTCATCTAAAGTAAGTCGCGTTAGTCATATTCTTTGTTTCATGCTGGTAAGACAGCTAGGAGGGTGAGACCTACCCAAGACCTCACACCACCAATGAGACCCAGCGTGTAGCCAGTCATGAAATCATTGGGCGCTGGCGCCCTCTCGCTCGCGCCAGGTGCTGTCGGCGATCTAGCAGCAGCAGCAGCTATCGCAGCTTCACGCAGATTCACCTCGCCGTTCGAAGCACCCGGGGTTGTGGGGAAGATGAACCGGCCGCCAGGGGCAGGGCTCTGGGGGCGACTAGCAGGCCAGTATTGGCGAAGCTCGCGGCTCAACTCTTGGCCTGTCGTTGTCCAGTTCGATCGGATGTTATCGCGAATTTCCTGGACGTGACGTTTCAAGTCGAGCTCGTTCTTCTTGAGCCAACTGACGTTGAGTTCCTGGCGCGAGGTGCCCCGCTTGAGTTGCCGAGCAATATATTTCTCGTAATCGCGAACAATCCTGCGAAAGCGCGTTAGTATGTTCTAGAAGCAACAAACCCTTGTTCTTGGTATGTGCGGAGAGGTGGTTCTGTGGCTTACTTAGTGATTATGCCCGTTGTGCTTACACCCTCGGTTCGCTGTGTGACTAGGAATTTGCCCTCCTTTTTGATAGGTGCGTAGATGTCGTCACCCTCGTCGGCTCCATATGGGATATCGTCGTGTGCGACATAGTCAATCTGGTGCTTCTCAAGAAACTCAGGGGTCACAATCCAGGGGCAGTTCTCAATAACCTCGTCTACCCATTTGCAATGCCTCACCGTCTCGGCGCGCTCTGAGCCGGATAACACGGTAAGACCTTTGCGCATATGTGTTTCCTCGTCGCCGGTCACTCCCACCAACAGGTAAACATTGTCAAAGGCTTTTTTAGCCTGCTCCAATTGGCGCATGTGTCTAGTTACGACCGTCAGCAGGGCTCAATGAGTTAAGTGGAGCCTGGGAAAGGCATCCTATGAATAGAGCAATAAACGCACCCGAGATGGAACAAGTCGAAGACACCATCAGCGTACACTCTTATGGTGCGACCCGTAGGAGGGGGGTTTGTCTGGTAGCCGACGGGGTGTATCAAGCGGCCAGTAGGAGGCGGTGGCATGGCGATAGCTTCTGGCTTCTGGTGGTCATTCTGAGAGTTCGAATCCTTGCTGAAAAGGCTGGGCTTCTTGCCCTTGCGGGTGACGCGGTCGGCAATGTCAATGCTGGCCTCGGTAGTATCGCTGGGTTCGCCAGGGTCGGCAACGTGGTCGGCGTGGGCGTGGGAGTGTGCGTGCTCGAGGGTCGAGGCAGCAGACGCACGATCGGAGCTGGCGCGCTGGCGCTTGGCCGGGTTGGAGCTAGCAGTGACCTCGGACTTGCGATGGGTGAGTCTGCCGGTCTCGGGGGCGGTGGTATCGCCCTCCTCGCCGGAGGCATCCCTTGAAGAGGGCTGGAGAAGCGGGTTGTCGTCCATAATCGCTGAATTGGCCGTAGTAGGGCGTTTCCGCTTGCCAGCGTGAGACGAGTTAGAAGGGGATGACATTGTGATTTTAGGTTCGGGCCACGTCAAGCCTGGCCAATGATTCCTTGGTAGTTGGGCAAGTCCAAAGTGTCAATCGAAGGCGAGACACTGGCTGAGTTGGCCTGCTTGCTTGCTTGCTTGCTGTCTTGCTGTTTTGCTTGTTCCCTTGCTTACTGGCCAGCCAGGTTTGGGACGCGAGGCAGGAATGGTTCGATCTGACTTGAGCTTGAATAAAAGGACACCTAAACGGCCCGTCACGTCACGTCACGTTGCAGGTTGTACTTAGAGCTTTGGCAGGCGCCTTTCGACAGGGGATGGGAGAGGTTGTTCGAGTTTCCTCTTTCCACCAATTTCTAGCTTAAGTAGAGTACAGCGTAGCCAGTTTATTGGATAGTCGGGGAAAGTTGGGGTTGGTGCAATGGAGTGTGCAAGTGGAAGTGGAAGTGCGGGTGCAAGTGTGGGCGCAATAGCTTAGCTAGTTTCAACTACCTAATACGTAAGATAAGACTACAAGAGACGAGCTGATTAGGTACATACGTAAAGAAAGGTAAGCTCAAGTCTGCCTCTTGCGCAATCGTGATCGGGTCGGGTTGCTGGCAAGATAATTTACCGTATTTCCTTCTGATTCGGTTGGAACAAATACACCGGTAGCCCGAGTAGTGACAACCTTGCGTCAATGGCCTGATAATACAGCATAGAGGCAGCTGGGCACAGCCAAAATAAAAAGATTGGCCTTAGGATCAATGACGTTTTGGTTCCTGTTTTGACCAATCATATCTCGAGATAAGCCTACCTACACAAAGAGCACGAGAAGTCGTGGATACCCATAGATTAGTTGAGTTTTAGTGCTACATTTACGTACTATGTACAGCACAGCATGGCAATTACTGCTCATTCATTGAGTGAACCTCAACTGCTTGCGTCAATACTGCATTAGTTGTACATACCTCTTATGATCCGATGTATTGCAGACGAAGACCCGACCTAGCTGATAACACTGGTATATTAGCATAAC
Source organism: Xylaria cubensis (assembly GCA_022385715.1). NCBI lineage: Eukaryota > Fungi > Ascomycota > Sordariomycetes > Xylariales > Xylariaceae > Xylaria > Xylaria cubensis. The sequence goes on along the minus strand of MU279097.1, from coordinate 18,231 downwards.
CTGAACAGAAGATGATGCTTAAAATGTAGCATAAAGATTTTGGTGGCCTTCCATAAAGTACATGTAATAATGTTCGGCATAAAAGGGGGAAATTGCTTATACCTAGTGTACACGCTTAGTGCCATTGCTAAGGGAGGATCAAAAGGTTCTTTCAGAACAAAGAACAAGGAACCAATTCAAAGATTGAGAAGAGCACAGCAACTCTAACTACCTAAGGTAGACGACAATAAAGTTAATCAATGCCTAGGTATTATTACTATGGTCCTCCAGCTCAAACAGAGGTAGTATTTGCTATTTTCCTATTTTATTAGGTGGAATACCATATTTATCAAATTTATCTAAGTGATCCTAGACATAAAATGTGCACAGGGAGGAAAGACAGGCAGGGCCCAAGGGGACACATGATGCATGCATGCCACGTAGGCATAACATTGAACCTTAGAAGCTGGCTCGACGCAATGCGAGTCATACAGATCATGCACTCCGACAGCAGGTGCAACGGCAACTTCATCGCTTTCTATTAATATTGGATGTCTTGATAAAAGCGGCACCTGCCTTCATGGCGAGACAAAAACGGCCGCTAATGCAGGCAGGTGCCCAACAAGTCTAAAACAAAATGCTTTCCTCTATCCGTCGTAAATTTATATCCAAGCTCTCGTAACACGCTTTTCACAACGCCAAAAGATCATATGCCTCGTTTCGTCCCTATCATTTCCAACGCCGGGGACTTCGAAAATATCGTAACAGCCTGGTTTCGCCAGATCTACTAGTACAATAACGCCCTCCCGTTCTGGAGACGAAGTGCGTCTGTTCTAGATTCAAACCCGCAGTCTATACAAGGCGAACCGCCCGCCGGTTCCGCGTGTGGCGTCCGCACCGGTTGGGATGTCTCGGCGAGCTACGGTAGCAAAAGCCCTTGCCACCGTTGCCGTCCTCCGGGGCCGCGGGGCCGAACTTTTCGGTGACGAGGCAGTACTCGAGGCCGTCGCCCATCCACTCCTTGATATGGTTGTGTAGCTCACAGCGGGCCGTACGGCACTTGCGGCAGTAGACCTGGCCGCGGGGAGACAGCATAGCCAGCGAGTTCTGCTTGCCCACGCCGTTGCTGCGGAGCAAGAAGGGCCCGGCATGCCGCCACACCCACTCCATGTCGTTGGGGCCCTCGCGCCGCGCCGCTAGCGACACCTTGCCGTGCATCTTCCAGTGCACAGCGTAGAAGTGCCGGCTTGTCAGCGCTAGGCACACGCTGTCGATCGGGTCTAGGAAGTCGAAGATGGCGTAGTGCAGCTCCGATGGCAGGTGGGTTAGCTGCAGTTTTGTACCCGGCTGGTGCGTAAATGGGATAGGTTCGTAGTCCATGACCGAGTATGATCTATGCGGCGCTACTTGTTGAGGTAGTCGCTGTACTATTCCGTGGCCTCTCCCTGAAGGCACCGGTGACACAGGAGACAGACATGGGGACATCGGTGGTGTTAGGTGCGTTACAGACAATTGGAAATATGAGTCTGTTCCTATTGATTGATGTGGGCTAATAGAGGGTGTTCCAGCACGCGACACAGGCGCCGTTGGCACTAGGTATTCGGATGTGGTGAAGGCTCGCCGAGGCGGAACGTGTATACCGCCATTCTTGGAGTTTCCATCTCTTGTTTCCTTCTTCCACAGTTCTTGGACTGAACCCAATGTCGAAGTCATCAGCCGGCTTGATAACTCCGTAATGTCCATATCCGTTTTGTCGGATGGGTATTGTCCCTGAGAAGAGATCCGAATAACTTCCACCATGATGAAAGACAGTTGTCAGTTAATACCCGATCCCCTCTTAAATTTTTTTCGTCGAGACTAAGGAATTGACCGTAGGGCACAAGTTGTGTGGTGGTCCGCAATCGATGGAAACTGTTCGAGATACCCACGGGGTCGTTCGCTAATTATATGAAGCCCCACGATAGTAAGAAGAACCACACGGCTGTTGTCACAAACTAGCGGTAAGATCGTGAGGATAGGCGCCAACGGTCAAGCTAATTTGACCTCCGTCAGCTGCGGGATGGTGCGTAGGCTAGAACTTTTGTATTAAACTGGGGAGAAACCGCCGCGTATTATGTCACGATATCTCAGAGCAGGTCATTGATCTCAGATATTCGTCGCTTAGGAAAACAGGACGTACGAATGGTTAAATATGATACCTATGAAATTCGCCTTCACGAAATACGACAAAGCGACCTCGGCGCTAGTCAGGTCACGAAGAAGCTGTTCTCGGTGGGTATGGTCCACTCCTGCCAACTCGGTCGCGCTCCGACACTTGCTAGTGTCTAGAAAAACTATCGTGACATCTGGAGCGAAGGTGGAGCGGGCGTGACCATCTTTCTCTGCGACTAATGTCAAGACAGGGACCGCAAGTCACCATTTCTCACCGATCCAGGAACTACATAGACTTTACCTTTCCCGTACGAGCTGCAAAAAGGAGGCCAATAGCCCACGGACGGCAGGACCTTTATCTTTTTTGAATAGACGATTTACCCGTGGTTTTTACTACTTCGGGAACAATACCCACGATGCTCCAGAAAAAAGAGGACCGGCTATCTAAACGCTCACTCATGTACCGCGCGATAACGGACAGTGCGCCTACACTTTAACGATGACGAGCTGGCTGGCTGGCTCTGTACTAGAAGCCGAGTTTGTCGCATATCGCGTAGCGAGTCACAAAAACGTGAAGATCTATTCATATCTCTGCCAATACTTTATTGGACAGACACTATGTTCCTGAGCCGGGAAATCGCGGAATGGGGAACTAAACACTTCCGGGGCTACGGGACGAAGATTCAGGTCCCATTTCCCCGACATCGTGCCTGATGTAGCGTGCACGCTACTTACTATAACTACGGTACCTGCAGTCATAGTATATCGGCTGTAGGGCGCTTGATAATCCAATTCTTTCTTCGCCACCTACTTGAACGGTACTGAACAGTTGAGTCAGCCGCTGCGCGCAAAGAACCGAATCCCCCACTGAAGGGCTTCGGCGCCCACTTTATTCCTTCTAGTGTAGTCCATACATAGGACTAGTATAGTGCCGACGTAGTCGCGGATCGCGTTCTTTGGGGAATGGTTAAGTTGCAAACCTAATTCACCTCGTGACATAACACCATTGCACAAGTAGAGGCAGAGAAGTGTTACGGGAGACGTTGTTGAGGCTCATTGGATGCGGTTCTAAAAATTCCAGCATGTCATGTGAAACGCTGACAAGGGGCCCTGTATGTTCGTCACGTATGGGAGATATCTCGCATTGCATTATGCCGAGGACCCTGGATACCGCCGATCGCCTATAACCCTAACCCTAATTGCTTGATCTTAAGGCACCAAATTGGGTATACCGCTGTCACGACTTTTCAGCTGAAGACACTTAAGCTTGAGCTAGCGATAAGTTGGGGTTTATTTATGATAATACTATGTAATGAGTAAATGAAACACCAAAATTCGTCATCAATAAGTATGACTTTACTCGAACTCTTCTATTTCTAACTCCCCTACCAGATCTCCGTTTCCTCCAGCTACACAAAGAACTCTGAGATATCGCCGTGCGTGTGTTTGAGCAACCCTTCACGGAGACGAGTTGCCAATTATGGTTATGGATGGCTATGTGATCTTATTAATAATCTTGCAGTTGCAAATTCCAACTTGCTTGTGATGAGCTGCTCTAATAACTCAATGATTCGGCGTTAACATATCAACGTGAAATGACTCTGCAAAATAGCATACATCAGTTTCAAGTATTGTCTTTGAAGACCTCGAATTAACAGGGACAAGACAGTTTGGTTCTTGAGCTTGAATACTTGCTGAGCTTTGTTGGCTCAATAGTGGTCGACTTCACTTAAGCAGTGTATGAGTGGTAGTAGGCAATAGCTCATATGAGGAACATCGTTCTCTTATAAAGCTATAGCGTTCGTTGGGAACCGGCTATGGTCACCTTGGACACCTTGACTTGCCGGGGTGTATTCTCAATCCTAGTTCTGTGTGTAATCTTGCGGTCTCGTTGGGATACATTAGTGAGTATTTCCAGGAGCATATTGTCAAGAATGTAGATGAGATTCAATCTCAGACGTAGTTATACGCATACAGACTTACAGTGATACTGAAGGTGCACTTCCGTAAAGAGAAGAAGAGCAACGACCACATTTAAACTTTTTTGCCATTGACTTCATATTACCCTGGTCGTTACCAATCAAGTGAAAGTGGTGGTTGCCGAGTTCTATATGTGAGGAGACTCATCATTTACACATCAGGAATAGGGGGGATGTCGATAAGATCTAAGACTATTGATGATGGGGCTACAGTGCAGGTCGAATACACATGGAATATAATTTCTTCAGCTTATGCGAATAAAACAAAGATATACACAAAATTTCGTCTACTCTTACCGCATACAATTAATTGCGCCCTTAGAAAGGTATCCGACATTATCATGATATACCAAACAGTTTAACCTATTGGCCTAGGTTTGAATATATGAGAGCTTCGCTCTTACTCGCTTAGCCTTGCATGTTGTCCGTATTGCTATTATCGTGATCGGAAGAACACGAAAGGAATACATGCTATTCATATAGTATCGGCGACCCTAACCCCTGGCTTGCAGATAGATGCAATCCCAATACCTTGGGCTAGTCCGTGTAACACCATCATCTGAACGTCTCGATGTTATTTAGAACGCTCAGGTTCAAATTCGGTACTTTAATTGGTATTTAATACTGAATTTACATTTCAAAGACCTTGCAAACTACCAAATTATTTTATACTTCATTCTATCCAGTCTTGTCACACTAGCCTCGAATAGTAGCCATACAAGAATATACTATATCACTGGGAAGTATGCAGGACGGCTTACAAGGCTACCCCTCATCGCTAGATATTACCAGATTTTATGGCTTGAGCCAGTCTTTAATGAAGTTAAATTCCGCTTTACCACACAATCTGGTGGCTTGGCGACGGCCATCCATCAATCCTAGCCTATAAGTCGTTTTACCAAAAGGTTCAGACACAGACGCCACCATGCAGCCTCAAGCCCTATCACAACACCCGACGAACGCTCGTGGACCTATGAGAGAAGACGCAATGCCAGATCGTGGCATCGGAAGTCACATCACTCAACAACGAGGGGACGCGGGGATGCGATTGGCTGGAACGGGAAGTATGACGGGCAATACGCCGGAGATAAAACAAGGTCTTTGACCGGGAGAAAAAACTATAAGACTCCCAAGAAAACTGACGACAAGAGGGGGAATGCTGATATTATACGAAGTACACACGTGAAATAAGCATCGCGTCGTTATGGCATCTATAAGTATCAGCAGCGACATCCCATCACAGGCTGGGAAGGTCGCCCTCATCACAGGTAAGGCGAGCAATCTACGAAAGCAATCTGTTACCAAATACAGAAACCCATGTTAAAAGTCAATCGTCAATACAGGAGGTTCTTCAGGCATCGGTCTCGCCACAGCCAAGATCCTCTTGGAAAAGGGCGCGACAGTGCACGTGCTAGACATCAATTCGCCCCCCGAAGAAGACAGAGCGAACACTGCACTGCACTACCACCATTGCAACGTGGCAGTCTGGGAGGATCTTCGAGCGGCGTTTGACAAGACCGGCTACATCGACTACGTCTTTGTGAACGCCGGGGTGCTCGAGGAGAAGGACTACTTCGCTGACGAGACGGACGCGGAGGGTCTACTCGTCGAGCCCGGGTACCGCGTCCTCGATATTAACCTACGCGCCGCAATAAATACCGTCAAGCTCTCCTGGAGTCGGATGCGCAAGCAGCCGGCCGGCCGGCCCTATAGCATCGTCCTCACGGTCAGCGTCGCCGCCTACGTCTCTGACCAGAATCTACCTGTGTATTCTGGCGCGAAATCCGCGGTAAGTAGCAGCAGCAGCGGGATAGACCAAGGGATATTCTATAGATACTTAGAACAACAGTACCGCTTTCTTTGTTTTCTTCAAAACAGAGTCGGTAATGGGAGTAGGAGAAGAAAGAAAGTCTAATGAATGATGAAAAAACTACAGCTCCTCGGTCTCATCCGCTCCCTGCGATCCGTCATCATCCGAGACGGCATCACCATCAACGGGGTGGCGCCAGGTGCCACCATCACGAACCTCGTGCCCGCGCACATGGCAGAAGCCATCACGTCACTGAGCCCCGCCGCCGTAAGCGAGCCTCGCTTCGTCGGCCTGGCACTTGTTTACTCGGCCATCGCCGCACAGGATAGAGAGGTGGAGACGTACGGTAAGGACAAGGAGACGGACTTGTGGAAGCGCGGACGTTGGAACGGCCGCGTGATCCTGGCGCTGGGGAAGACCTATACCGAGCTCGAAGAGCCCACGGCTGACTTGCGTCCGTTCTGGTTCGGCAGGGAAAATGCGGCGGTGTTACGTCAGGCGTATGCCGCGACTGATTTTCGCCCGGCGCAGTGAAGTAGATGTTTTCACCCAGTCTGAATAGTATGGTTATACTAAGTGGTTTACTAATTGTTGGAGAAATATTGTCCATTTCGGATTGATCATGTGTAACTAGTCTATGCTTAATGAAGATAAGAGAACATTTTGTATATATATCTAACAATCTTTAATGTACGTGTACGGTTGCCCGTTCTTTAGTATTAACTTGAATGACGTCCCATCCTAAATCTTTTTACAACTCAACTCTAATGAACCCTCATCTTCACTCGCTATGCTCGTCACGGACTGCCTCTTCTTGATCTTTGGATTTGTCCCCCGGGCCCTTCCATCCCGTAGCAGCCTGCAGAAGCAACACGACGGCGCTCAGCACAACAGCAGCCTGGAATAGAACGCGAAGCCCAGCACTATACCCCTGGACAGCCACCGTCGTCTCGGCATCGGTCAGACCATCATGATAAACGAGCAAGGGGCTACCAATTAACTTTCTAATGAGTTCCTCACGAGTTTTAGAAAGGTGATCGCCGCCGTCGAGGCCTTTGAAGCCCTTCTCCAGACTATCCCGCAGGGTACGCGCGAAGATACCGCCTCCAATAGCACTGCCGAAGCTACCTGCGAAACCCCGGAACGTGCCTAGCAAGCTCGTGGCGATGAAGTGCGTCTCGGGCAGCGTCAGATGCAGAAGATGGGCCAGGGTGTAGTTCATCAAGCCGCCTGTGAAAAGTCCGTTAAAGAAGACAATGGCGGTGTACAGTGCGAAGGGCGTGTCTCGCGTGGATGACACGGATAGAGCTGATAGGCTGATGCCGAATAAAACGATGCAGAGAAGACTGGAACCCCAGAAACTGCCTGAACGGCGGATGTGGAATGCCTGTAGCTTTGTTTAGTATGTGTGGTGTAGCAGATCCGTTAGAGGCTGAACTTACGCCGGCGAGGAGGCTGCCGGAAGCGAATCCCAGGTTGGTGGGTATCAAGATACTGCCGCTGGCGGCTGGGTTAAAGCCGAAGACGGCGAGCGCCGTTATAGGTGTGTAGAACAGTACTGTCCATCGACCGGCCACTGGAGTGTCACGAGTCAGCATTTCGTTTCGATGTGAGCATGGTACAGAGCTGTAAAGGCGCGAAATCTAGTAGGTATAGATTCGTTGCTCTATCACTAATTAAATTATGGGAAACGTAGTAGACTTACTAAACCCAAGCTGGGAAACACACGACAGCAATGCGCCACGGTTTTGTAGGACAGAGAGAGGAACAATGGGGTCAGCAGCGACGTATTTCTCAATCAGCACGAAAATGACAAGGGAGCCGAGAGACGATCCGAGCGGGATGGGCTGGATCTTGCCCGACAGGCCGAAGAGAAAGAGGACAACGGTGGCGGACTACATTCGTGTAAGCTCAGGTCGAACACAGCATGGTCGTAGTATGGCGAGCGATCCAGAGGTCTATTACATACCAAGAAAAATGCGCCGAGGTAGTCGATCCGCTTGAGTTTGGTACTCAGTGACACGTCTTTATCTTTCATGTGATTCGGCGAACTCAAACTCTTAGGCATGCTGAAGAAAATGGCACAACCAGCGACTAAACTTGCGGGCGCCTGGGCCCAGAAAAGGGGTCTCTGTTTGAAGGTAAGTGACTGTTAAGTTAGAGAAGACGTTCTGTAAGAAAACTTACCCAGCCGACTGTTTCTATTAGACCACCGAAAACTACTGCTCCGAGGGAGACGCCTGTGGTAAAGCCGGCGTTTCTACACAGTTCAATGTTAGCGACATCTTCTGCTTGATGATAGATTATTCGAAGTTAGGAGTTCCAAGATACGAAGCGTATTAGGCACCCACTTGAACTTCCATTCAATAAGAAAGAAAATAATCCACTCACAGAATCCCAATAAACAACCCCCGATTCCTCTTCGTCGTAAGTTCCAGAACAAGAATAAAAGCAAGCACCATCGTCCCGCCCCCGCCTAGTCCAGTAATGACACGACCAACAATGAAGCCAGCAAACGAGCGAGCCTGGGAAGTAACCAGACATCCAATAGAAAACAGCACCGAAGACACAAGCACCATGCTCCTGGGTGAGAAGATAGTCGCCAGTTTTCCCGTAAGCGGGGACATAGACGACAGCGCCACGAGAAACGACGTCGTGAACCACATCGCGTTCTCGTACGCGTCTAGATCTGCCGCGATGGTGGATTGCGCCATTGTTATGCCGCTCATGTTCATGGCTAGTATTTTCTCTATGTTAGACTACTACCAGAGGGTTTGATTTCTAGAGATGAGAAAAAGTTGTATAAAACTTACCTTGTAAGAAAATAAGAATGTAGACGCTCAAGATAATCGCGATACCCCTTTTCTTCGTGACCGTCTGGTTCGCGGTATCCAAATCCTCCTCATCTTCGGGACCTCTGGAACTAGGGGGACTCGAAGTACTACTGCTGCTCTGCTCGGACCGCAGCAGCGGTGAGTCCTCGGTGGCTGTGGTAGATGTCATGTCGTCTCTTAATATCGATGAGTCCTCGCGTTCCCTAGCCATCGTGGTTTCGTCTCATTGAATTGTGTGATTCACTTATCGGCATACACGGAAAGGGGTAATATGAGCTAGTAGGATCACCCTTCGCAACACAATATACGCATGAGAATTAGAAACAAACGACTATCTTAGATCAATGTGAGACCATCGTGAATCAGTTAACAGAAGCAGTGAGACTAAGATTGTAACAATGTACGACATCATTACAGCTCAGGCAAGGATTAGAAGTAGATAACCATAGCTGGTGATTGGTAAGCCGGACAGTTACGCTAGGTTAGTTATCCGGTAACCCCAACGGGAAGGTTTCCGGGGTCCGTCATTGGCCACGCTAAGATCCAATTGAACGGATACTCTCCGATCGTTCCGCCTTGCATTCTTCATCTGATAAGGTTACAATGTCTGAGACACTAAAAGCACCTACTGCATGTAATGCCTTAGTGGAAATAGAAGAGTAGCATTGATCTTTATATGAAGACCAGGTCTATGTGGAATTGACAAGGATGAAGACACTTTATTGGTTTTTATTATTATTTATAAGGCCTTACAAGTGTTACGCAAAAAACACTATGTGAATCATTGAGTAGTCGCAACTACTTGGGTATCAAAACTATACGCTATGCAATCGTCCTTTTCTAAAATCTTATTTGCAAGAGGCACTCGCTTTCACATGTGGAAAGCAGACACCGGGTTTTCTAACAGGTATCGATATGGCTTCCATATGCCCCCCCGGAAGCCTCGAGTATATACCGAGTCTCTTTAGCAGCTCGCGGCGTCCGAGCAACGGCTTTGGCAGGCCGTGATAGACGATCAACGTCTATATCTTGGCCGAAGCGGCTAAGTCGCCGGGTCTGTCATGGCTTAGGGATATTCACCTGCCATTTGACTCGCTCATTCAACCACATAAATGTCGGCATGCGGTATTACTGCTCTGACTATCAAGCAGAAACCCTCTTTTGCATTGCCGACTGTCTGTTGAAGGCGGATTTCGAGAACATGGACGAGGTCCGAAACAATTCGTCCCTCTCCCGTCTATATGTAGGATTTAAGTGTCTGTGATCACTCAAACGTCTTGTATGGCCTTTCAACCTCTCTCTGAATTGCTGCTCTTGGATTCCCCGTGTTCCGTAGAACTGGGCTCGGAGCCCCTTCGATGTTTCGCTAAAGCGACTGACAACCTCTTGACCAAGTTGAACTTTTCATAATCGCAATTAGGGCCGCTGAACCCGTCCAGCCCATTCACAGATGCTCGTCTTCTGGCCGCAATAATCGCATCCAGATCCATCTCGCGATTCGCACGATCTTGAATCTTTTGTTGTTGTTCGGGGCCGACACGCGCATCGACTAAAGCTCTAGCGTCGCGCTTTAGATCAAGGAATAGAGGGAAGAAACCCGATATGACTAAGAGAGCAGGGACTAATATGAAAGCGGTTTGATAGCTGGCACCTTTCTGGTGGATACCGTATACTGCGAGATGTCCTATTAGTAAACTGTAGCGTAAGGATAGACTACTGATCTCGGCAAAAGTGGGACAAGGGCGTAATACAAGGGAGATTTTGTACTCACCAACAAACGGCCAGAAGGCTGGCCCTGATGCCCCCATAGTAATAAATGCGGCTGCTCGCTTGGTGCGTTTGCCTTGGCCTCGGAGTCCGAGTGTATATATCAAGGGCCACATGGGCCCTTCGAAAAAGAAGAATAGGACAACCGGGATGACTAATAGGTTTGGATTTCTCGGACGAAGAGCAGCGACTAGAACACCGGAAATGATACTGAATCCGGCACATAGGTTCAAAATAGTCCGGGGTTGGGGTACTTTAGGATGAGTTGGTGATAGGTACGCAAGGTAGGCTGCGAAGAAGCGGGACAGAGCGAAGGCAGTATGAGCAATGAGAAGGTAATCATTAGTGGTCAAACTTAAGCCTTCTTGTCCTGGTGCGGCGTCCCGTATCATGTTCGTTGGCGATACTGTTGGTGAGTCCAAACTAGGGACTAGAATGCTTCGAAAAAAGACGCTCATTGTCTCCTGACTGGCAACGTAAAACCATTGAGCCATAACCGCCAGAGCCAGACTCCAGGTTCTTAATTGAAGGCCGAAAAAGCTACGCTTCTTTGGGTCGACAGGCAGATATCGTGTTGAGTTCTCCATCTCCGCGTCGGTAACCTCTGGCAGCGGCATGTAATAGAATAATAGGGCTAGCGCAACACAGAGAAGGGTAATAGCCAAAAATGTCCACTGTACGTCAATGAGGGTCATTGAGCCTATAGAGCTGTGTGTGCTGAGTTCGGCGAAAAACACCTTCTGAGCAAGGACCCCACTGATTACAGTTGCTATAGCCTGAACGCCTTGTGATAATAGAAGTCTCATTTCCGCATAATCCATGGGGCCGCAGAGGATTATAAATGGGTTCGCCGCGGCTATCAAGAAAAGGGTTAATAACTGCCATATACAGTAGAGATTATCATAGAGCGCGTATGAGTTGTACGTATATAAGGGGAGGAAGGTTGAGGCAGAAAGAAACAGCGTAAGTTATAAAAAACAAATCCAGAGCACATACTTTCTAAAACAGCCAGCCCAAAGCCAACGACGAAGTTGGAGATGAGGAATCCGGGAAATGAAGTAAGCACGGCACTCGGCCAAAATATAATAGTTCCGATTCCGTAGATACATAACCCAAGCACTAAAAATAAGTCAGTATTTTAAAGATGAAAGTACTGGAGGTGAGGTTGGTCCAAATAAGGTTACGTAAACGGGGGCTAACTTACTAAAAGTCGCCTTGAAGCCGCCTATGCTATCGTCAAAACCATCTCTTCGTTTCTTCTCGAGCCTTCGATGTTCATCGCGTCGCAAAATCCACTCGCCAACTAGAAGTGGTCCAAAGAAATACCCAGCGCCAAAGTAAATACTAGTAAGACCCAATGTCTCTGGAATGGTCATATTGGCGATCTGGGCCACGACGTTCGATAGCGTGTTAAGGAGGCCGTATGAAAAACCCCATAGGAGGAAGAGGATCGAGACTATTGTGCAGTATTTGAGCGAGTCCTTGACGGATGTTCGGATCATGCTTTTGGGTTTCCGCATGTTAACAAAGCCAAAATATACCCCCGACGCTTCCAGACTCCCTGTTGTTGCTGTATAATTTGTCATAGGTACGCGGTTCCGATCAGTTCCTCCCTCCATCAACATATCTGGTGTTGTGAGAAACTCCATGGCCGAGATCTGCGCATCAATATCGCTTTCGGGTTGATGAAGTTGACTAGAGCCAGAGGGTTCGCTCTGAACTGCATTTGGTCTGGTAATCGTGGGTTCGTGCCCGTAAGAGGATTGTACGGTCGGCGTTTTATCGGTTGTCTCAGATGCCCGACGACCACTGCCGTCCGGATCAACGAGCATAGCGGGAAGGATGCGAATAATCAAAGGCTTCAGGGTCGGAATACAAGCACAGGCAATCCCAACATTCACCTCGACAGCAGACCACAAAAGTGCTAGCGACGCATTCCAAGAGAACTCAGGCGAACCGCCAAACGCTACATCCGTGCCGCTCATCGGTGTTGTTGACGGAACGTCGTTAATGGCCTTCTGAAGATAATAGATGCGAATCACATCGACAATGCTGACGAAGATACCCAGAGCAAAAGTCATGATCAAGATGATCTTCTGCCGCGGGGGTAGCCTCATGCTCGTCAAAACAGGCAGAGGCAGGGCAAGGATTGCAAGATCAGTAACTATATTGACGGGGGCCGAGCAAATAAACTCCGTCAAGAGAGGAATACACCGTCCTGGACTCCTGTTGAAACCAGCTTGCACAGGATTGCATTGGAAAATGTTGAGCAGCGTCAAAACGGTGCCATTCAGGTTGACGATTACAAGTACGGCCCAAGAAGCTAGCCTAAGTACCTTTTGCGTGTTTTTCGATAACCGTAGGTAGAATATAAGTATCGATGTTTTGAAAGCCATCAAGGCTGGGTTCTACAAGATATCAGGCAAATATTCACAGTCAGGGTTTAGAGTATAACGCACATATAATACGGTGAAGGTATACTCGGAACGCCTAAGAGGGTCCCAGTTATCGGCACTGATATCGGCATCATGCCGACCAAGTCCTTTCGCGGCACCATAATCGATGGCGAAGCTGAGGCCGAAAGCGAGAGCCCAGGCAATGATGATGAAATAGTCATCCCAGGAAACCTGCCGAACGATGAATGTCCGACAGGCTAGTCTCGCACAGACAAATACGGTAGCCAAAGCGAGAGTTCCCGTGGTGACAGCGAAAACCACAGGGCCGCGATCCGGGAAACTACCAGCCGTCATACTATTCAACACCGACGAATTCATATTTGAGAACGACCCTGGCGGTCGGGAAGTGCCATCAGTTCATGCCTAAAAGCGTGACGGATATGCTAGGCGGCTAGATACGTATTATTGGGAGCCGCTTTTTAGCCCGCACAGAGCAAAATCGAGAGTGGTGGTACGCTACATGTAAAAAAGCGTATATATAGAAGGAGATGACATGTTCGAAAATGAGTCGAACAGACTGCAAATGCGCTGGCCGCCAGGCCTAGAATCAGGATCTAGAAGCAGAGGCTGGTGATGCGCAGGGCACAGGCGTAGGGCTTTCGTCAGTATTTGAAGATAGGATCCGGTTAGCGAGATTGCTGGCTTTAGTGCGGCGACAAGGGGTGGAGCTCGCTTTCTGGGTATGACTTGGATCAATTCGAGTGGGGGATTGCGGCCCACCGACAAATAACCAGTACTTGTCGTGACCTACTTAGAGGGGGGATCTACAAATATGTGAGGAGTTGAGACGGACGAAGATGTACCGATGGTAGACTCGCTAGTGCCGTACTAATAGGATTAGGGAAGCGAGGAGAACAAGGAAGAGAACGACGAGACAACCAGAGGGTGCTCAGCGGAGAATAACTGCGCGATTTCTGTCGAGGATATCGTGTTGAGGTATTCTGAATATCGTCGAAAGGAGCCGGGGAGGATGCAAAGAACGGTTGGGCGGTCAAGACACCAGGCTTTCAGGTAGGTTGTCAGGATGCAGGGAGTGTGGCGTACTTATACGGAGCAATAGGTACGAACCAATATCCTGTGACGATCCCGACGCATATGCAGAAACGAATCGTGACAATACAGTAGGATACAGGACAAGGATTAGCGGCGTCTTTCTTTAATTAGGTATGTCTGTTGTATGCCTTAGTCTGGACGTAGGTATGCTGTAGGCTATTATGCTGTATGCGGTTCACCTAAAGGAGAAATTCGACAAGGCTGGAGGAAGCCACGATGTACAGCGTCAGGATCATAAACGCGACGGATAGCCGTTCTGTCAGTTCTTTCGCTGCTGGACAGCCTAATACCCTAAGCGCGTCGAAGAAGAGTTGAGTTGTTGCCGCCAGTACGAGGGAGGTAGGCTATGTACTTGTCGTGTCGGCAGGCAGAGCAGACAATGCAACGAAACAAATCACCTAAACCTGGCAGGGGGATGTTGCTGGGGGAGGAGGTACGCAGCACATATGTATGTAAGTCTGTATGTATGCAACGATGAGAGAACGGGCGGCTGATGTCAGCAGCACCGTTACGTTACGGTAGATCGAGAAATAAGGATGAGCAGCTTCGTCCGAAGGGCCGTTATTTGAATTGAGCCGTTCTCCTTTGTTCTGAGATTCGAATCCCGAGTCTCTTTTTGTTCAAGCTCACCCTCATTACCTAGCAGAGCGGATCATATGACATCTCTAGCCAACCCAAGAGTCGAGCTGGATGTACTGTACACGATACTGTATGATGAATTTACTGTATACCTTAGGTACGGAGTACAGCGTCCGGTATTGTTTTTTCACGACGTGAAAGATATTCCCCCCAGGAAATCTAGTGTAGCAAAATTTGCTGCCAAGCGACTAGGTGAGCCAGCGATGCCTCGCATGCTGATGGCGATGATTATGATTGACACAGAGACGGCGACCAGAAACGAATCGCATTGGCAGCATTGGCATGGTGTAGACTGCATGCATTGGCGTGTGTCACTGGCACATAAGCATAATCCGTACTTCTGCTGCTGCTCCGGGTCCTGTCCGGGTTCAGGCTTGTTGGCGGCCATTTTGGCGGCTCGATCTGGATTTGAACCAGGTTCAGGAGGAAGAAGGACGACAGGCATGACGTTTTTGCAATGCAATAATAGTTGGATCGACCAAGCGCTAAGGCCAGGAGAACAAGCCCTTGACAGCGTAGTGCTACAGTGCCAAGAAATCCCCAACCGCTCGCTGGGATTAGCCCGTTCATCAGCGCCAACGGCATTGCTCGATCCCCATTGGCTCGCTAAAAGATCCTTATGGCCCTTTTCGTCGTAGCCGTAGCGGGCAACGGGACCAACTTTACTTTTCCCCGGATTTTCCGGGAACGAGGAACGAGGGTACAATTTCCCCCCCAGCTCCTTGTTGATTCATCAAACTCTTATAACGGATTCTCATACATAATCTTTTACGTTACAGAATATCGAACTTCCATTAATCACTTTCACTTGAACGAGCCATTAGCTCTAGCGTGATGATGAAGAGTTGTCTGCTAGCTCTGTACAAGTCATCCGAGGTGTGTTAATGTACTGTACTGTACACGTACTGTAGCCTGTAGGGCCTCAATCAGAGGCTAGATTTGGCCTTGTCGATTTTTGGTATCCACCCGAACACGGTTACACTTACACGGCTTTTCGTCTGAATCGCCGAGGGTCATCCATTCCCCCGGGTAAAGGAGGTAGTACTCATATCTCAAATAACTTCCAAGATCTTTTCCATCGATAAGACGTAGTATTTAAATCTATTGTCAGCATCTGGAGCTAGTTGCAGGTGGCTAGTAGTATGTAATGGTGGGTTGGTGTCCACTGGTGTTACGGTATAACACTTATGTGTGCTACCGTGGTACTAAATGGGTCTAGGGGACCTACCTACTAGTATTTATATATAAATTAACTTACTAGATATGTAACTTTAACTTTAGCCTATATTATTAATATATAAAACTTTAATAAAATATATAATATTATTTTATTTAATAATATTGTAACTTATATTTTTATATAGTAGCTAGCGTAGTATTTATTATTAATTTTTATTATTTTATTATTAATTATTAAAATATTTAAAAAAAACGTTATATTATATAAACATTTTTATATTTATTTATTTTGTTTAAGAAATCGTTATATTAAATATATATAAATAATAAAGCATAGTTTAAAAATAATAATAAATAATTTATTAAAATAAGTTATTGTTTAAAATTATTTATTTAATAAAATATTATAAAAATAAATTAATGTTTAAATAAAGTTTAAAGCTTTTAAAAAAAAGTTTATAATAAATAAATAATTATATTTTAAAGCTAAAAAAGCAATTAAAAAAGCTTATAAGCTTATTAATTAATATAAAGCTTGTTTTAATAATATTATAAATAATAATAATTAAAAAGTTAAAAAAGCTATTAAATAAGTTAAAAAAAAACTAAAACATTTTAAAAAAAGCTATATTTATAATATTAAATAGTTTAATATAATAATTAAATAATAAATAGCTTAAATAAAAAAGTTATATAAAAACGTTTTAATTAAAATAAAGCTATTTTTATTTATTTTTTAATTAAATAAAAAAAAAAGATTTAATAAAAATTTATTTAGCATTTTTTTTAAGCGCTTTTTTAAAAAATTAAAAAAAAGATTTAAACTTTAATTAAAAAAAGAAAGTTTTAAATTAGTACGTTTAAATAGCTATAGTTTTTAAAAATTATTATTAAAAAAAAAAAAATTAGAATTAAAGCTTTTATAAAAACTAAAAAAAAAGTCGGAGCTTTTATAAAAATTAAAAAAAAAAAAATTAAAACTTTTATAAAAGCTAAAAATAAAAAATAAACGTTTAAAACAACTTATTATATTTAATTTTAATAATAATAATAATTTTTTTAAATTATTTAACTTTTTTAATCTTTTTAATTTTTTTAATTTTAATAAATTTAATAATTTAAATAAATTTAATAATAAAATTAAGCAATTTTATTATTTAAAAAGTAAAAATAAAAGCAAAAGCAAAGCTTTTATATATTTAAGTAAAAATAGTAATAAAAAAAAACGCTTTAAATTTAAATAATAAAAGCTTAAATTTATTTTAAATAAAAAGAACTATTTTAAAAAAATATAAAATTAATTAACGTATTAATATAATTTAAATTTATTATTAAAAATAATTAAATATATTTTTAAAAATTTAATTAATATTATAAAAAAGATTATATTTATTTAAATAATTATTAATATTTATAAAGTAAGCTTTTTAAATTTAATTAAAAATATAAAAAAAAAGTTATAAATATTAAAAATATTTAATAAAACTTATAAAATTATTAAATATATATATTAAAAAAATTTATAAAATAATTTTATTAATTATAAATATAATAAAAAAGATTTTATAGTTTTTATTTTTAAATAATAAAAACTTGTTTATTAATATAAATTTATTAAAAAAAAAATTAGTTTAAATTAATAAATTATTTTATTTTTAATAATAATTAAAAAAAAAGCTTTAATTTAATATTTTATTATTATAAAAATAATAAAATAAAAAAAATATATTATTTAAAAGTTTATTAATAAATTTAATAATAATTTTTATAATTAAATTAAAAAAAAGTTTAATAAAAAAAATAAAAATAAAGCTATTAATAATATTTTAAATAAAAATAATAAAAGTAATAATAAAAAAAGCAATAAGTTTAAAAATAAAAATAAAAAAAATAAAAAAAACTAAAACTTAAATAAAAGTTTTAAATATTATAACTATAATAATTTTAACTATTTAATAAAAAATTATTTTAAACTAAAAAAAGCTAAAAATATTAATTAATTAAATAAGCATTTTATTTATAATTATAATATTAAGCTTATTAAAAAATAAAAACTTTTTATAAGCTTTATAAATATATTTATTTATTTAATTAATATAAACTTATATAATTTAAAAAGCTTTATAGCTTTTTATAATTAAAAAATTATTATTAAAAAATATTTAAAAGCTTTTAAAAAAGCTATTGTTTTATTTTTTAATAAAACTATTATTTTAGTTTTTAAAAAGCTAGTTTTTATTAAAAAATATAACGTTTTTAATATATATTATATTAAATTATATAAAAAAAATATTTTTTTTAATTTAAAGTTAAATATAAAAATTATAAATAATAAATTAAAATATTAAAAAAAATTTATAATAAATTTATTAAAAAAAGCAAAA
>MU279096.1:0-150699 GCA_022385715.1 Xylaria cubensis | reverse complement strand
TATTTAGCTATATATAAATATATATATATAAATTTAATAAATATAAATATTTTATTAAATATAAAATAAAACTAATAATTTAAAAAAATTAATAGTTTTAATATATTATTAAAAATATTTATATAATAATATTTATAAAAAAATTATTTAAAACTTTTATTATTATTATTATTAAATTTAATTTTAAATTAAAATAATATAATATTATAAATATTTTTATAAATATTAAATTAAATAAAAAAATTTATATATAAATATTTTTAAGTTATAAAAAGCTATAAACTATTTTAAAGTTTAATAAAATATTATATAAGCTTTAAAAATTATTTTTTTTATAATAAAAAAAACTATATATTATATTTATATAAATAAATTATAAAATAATATTTTATAAGCTTTATTATTATTTTTATAATAAAATATTTATATTTATTTATATAAATAATATAATATTAATTTATTAAAAAAATTATTAAATAATTTTAAAAAACTTATTAACTTATTAATAAAAATAATTTTTAATAGTTTTTAAAAATAAAAGTTATTTAAAATTATTAAAAATAGCTAATTTAGCTTTTATAAGCTTTATATTTAAAAAAAAATTTTAAATTAAAAAACTAATTTTTTTTTATTGCTTTTATTTTAATAAATTTAATAAAACTATTATTTTATAATAAATTAATTATTAAATAAAAAATTTATTTTTATTAAAAAAAAATAAAATTTATTATATATATAATAATAATTATTTAATTTAATATTATATTTAATGTTTTAAAGCTTTTTTGCTTTTTTTTAAACTTTAGCTTTAAATATTATAAAATAATTAATTGTTTTTTATTTTATTTTAAATATATTTAATATTTAATTTTTTAATTTAAATATAAAAATAAATTAATAATTATTAATAATATATTTTTTATAAATAATATATTAAATTATAAAAGCTTTTAAACTTATATAATTAAACTTTTTAAAAATATTATTAATTAAAAAACTAATAAATAAAATATTATTATTATTTTTATTATAAAAATAAAATTATTAGTTTTAGTTTAAGTTATAAAAAAAGCTATATTTATTAATTATTTTATAAAAAAGTTAAAAGTTATATTAAATAATTAATATATTATTATTTAATATAATAATTAATAAATAATTAAATTAGTTATTAAAAAAATAATTATATTATAAATAAAGCTTTAATATATAAATATTTATAATTATTAGCTTTATTAAAAAATATAAAAAAACTTTTTATAAATAATATATATATTTATAAATAATATAATTATTAATAAGCTTATAAAAGCTTTAAACAAAAATAAATAAAATAAATTATTAATTTAATTAAAGCTATTTAGCTTTAAAAAGCTTTATTATTAATAAAAGTAAAAAAAAACTAATAATTATAAATTAAAAGCTTTAAAAAACTTTTTAATAAAAAATAAAAATTTAAATATAAATTAATAATTATAAAAAGTTATATTTATATAAAGCTTTTTAAAAAAGTATATTAAATTTTAAAAATATATTAATAATTATAGCAAAAAAAGTTTACTTATACTAAATTAATATAGTATAGAGTTTTTTTTATTATATAACTTAATAGAACATACGAAATATACACTTATTAAAGACTGCAATTGGATTGGCTTATTTCTAACAAGCGCACCTAAGTATAGGATTTAAGAGCACACACACACACACACACACACACACACACACACACACACATATATATATATATACATATATCGTGCGTGTATTTGCATATGCATAACCATTACTTATATCTTCAATTCTCCATATGATAGTCCATTCAGATGTTTAAACCAAACCATTGTAGGTAATAAGAAGTATTAAGATTCAACGATCATAACTGAATCCAATAGTAGAGCCTAATACATTTAAGGTACAAGGTGCTCACTAGGACAATTACACTGTTCCCAGTTTAAGACTGGCATACTATCAACCGCCGTTGGACTAGAAGACGACCGGAAAAGCGCGTCATTTTAGATGATGCCGCCCTCGCCTTGGCAAGGACCACAGTGTACCGAACCAGCGGCGCATGCAACACCACAAGCCGCGGCGCCTACGATCGATAAAGGCAGGCCCATGATGAAGTTACCCAGGTTCCCGGGCCAGCCGAGAGCGTGAATCTCATCGGGGCTCATGGCCATCAGCTCATTGAGCTCACCGTTCTTGTACTTGCTCACTGTACATGAAGAGTCAGAATACGTTGTTACGAAGAAACTCCGAGAGCTTCTATAGGTAAGGTATAACGGGAATGGTTAACTTACTATACTTCTTGAGCGTGCTGGGGCAAGTTGGGTTCGAGTCGTCTACGGGATTGTACCACTTAGTAGGTATCGTGGTGTCCATTGGCTCGCCGCCGGAGCCACGGCCCGTTCCCGACTTTTCGATCTTCTTGAACGCGAACGGCGTGCAAGGCGAGTTATCGAGCAGGTAAACCTTGTCATCGCCACGGTCTACCGTGACGCAACGTTCGGACGAAGAGAGGACGATTCGAGACGGCTTGAGATTAGAAGTATAGCGCACAGAGTACCGGCCAGCGTAGTCCGGAACCGAGGTCACGGTGAGATGACCGCCGTTGTTGTAGAGATAATAGTTCTTGCCAAATGGATCTGTTGTAAATATTGCGAATTGCTGTGAATCATCTCTGAACAGTGCCATTGTCCACTCGAGCGGAACATGCAGCCCATCGTCGCTGCTGTTGCGTACGTAGGCCCTCCCATCCATGAACGTCAGGAATCCCATGCCGGGTGCCTCCAGGGTCACTGTCGACTCGTTGCCGCATAGCTTGTTGGCTTCTAGCATCGATAGGAAGTGCTCGGGTGGGATATCAGGCTTGTCATTGTGTTCTTTAAAGATTCGGTCAACGAAATCGAGTGGGTGGCTCATAGGCTTTTGGTCTCCGGCTATTGCCAGCAGCGGGAGAGCCAGCGAAGCTAACAAAACTTGAGTCTTCATTTTGGAACGTCGAACCACTGAGCTGAAGGATGAGTCTGGTTAAAGAAGATCAAGGCATCTCATGGAGAGAATGCCATATTTATATTTCAAAAGACGCAAGTCGTTCTGCTGTCTCACCTCACCTTGAGCTTCTACTCGGCCTCCTCGGCCTCCTCGGTTGAACATGAAAATTGTTCAAATGAACTGACGTCAAGAGTATGAACTGCCATGCTCATCTCTAAAAATCTTCGTCCGTTCGCCGATTTATCCCCTCAAAAAGAGGAGTATTCCTCTCAGCTTTAGTTTACTATGGCTTTGGGAGGTCAAGCTAACGTGCTCTGTCCCTAGTTGATGTTGATGGTATCCGTAACTATTGGCCGGTACGAGTTTACTCTCTAACTCCAGCTTGCAATGACCAGCATTATGATTAGTCAATCTGCCAATAAGGTGAAGATAGAAATAGTCTTGAAGAGATATCATCGATGATCGACGACAAGGAACGTAGTCTAGTACCCGTACGGGCTTCAAGGCGGACCGAGCTACGGGAATGCTACCGTCAGCACACAACACTATTGATCCCGCTACGACCGCTTTTGTAATTTTGTATTCTAGGCTGTTACCGATTCGGTAAAACTACACTACTCATATACCTACTGTGTATGCTATCTTCATGCTGTCATCTTGCCGGATATGGATGTAATAGCACGTTCACGTTGCATTAGTGCAGATCACCATAATCCATCGAGTCTTCAAAATTCGACGATGGGATAAACGATGACGCGGATTCTGCCATGACAGCGTTGTAACTACTTACCTGTCATAAAGAAAGACAACCATTGGATGCCAGCCAGTCGGTAACTCATCGTTTGTTGTGGGGTACCTAAATATTCCTCCGAAGACAGACGCAGCACTGACGCTATGCCACTGTGCGAACTTCGAAGAAGCGAGCACCACTTCATTGAGCAGATTGACTCGTGTACCGCCAGCTGTCAAAGACATGCCCAGCTCGGCAACGTAACAAATATGCAAGACTCATTATAGTATGTTTCCATTGAATAGCTATCTATGGTACAACGGTCATACATGTCGAAAATCAGTGGAGAAGAGCGTAAATACTTGCCTGACAGAGTAAAATTCATCCTAGACTGAGCAAGCTGATATGCTACACTTGCAGCTTCAACTAATTGTTGAGACGGTGTGGTTGTTGCCCAGCACTAGCGTGGACTTGTCGCAATACAGCATCATTAACATACGGAATGAAAGGAGTGGGCAATTATCGCGTATCACCAGCGCGGTGTCACCTCTTACCGCAGCTATCCTCGTCACATCTTCCAGTATTCAAATATTTTATCAGAGTTGCTTTCTCGCGTCCGATGGTAAACAAGGTCCTGGTGTGTCGAACGCTTATTTCATGATTCCAATCTTCTCGTTACAGCAGAACCACTTAAGCCTCCGGAGAGGAGAGTTCTGCAGCTCCGAGAAGCGGAATGCATCATATTATACACGTAGCTTTCATCATCTGTGAAGAAGGTAGATGTTAGCGACTTAATGCACTGAGTTGCATAGGAAGCGAGTAAACGCGGGTGTTAGGACTCACATTTATTTGAATTGGAAGGATGAAGAGAAAAAGGAAAAGAAGTTTCGAAGCCCCACCAACGCGAGGAAAAAGATATAGCACACTACTGGGGAAGCTAGCAGCTTGCCAGGTATTAGATAAGGATAAGCACAGCTGCTGTACAGGTGGCTGGCGGAGCCGTCTCTAGGTTACGTTTTGAGATCAGATGTTGAACGATCGACTTTTTAGCGGGTCCTATATCTACTTCACATGTCACTAACATTAAACGCCCATCGCATGAGACTCGGGTTATGAGATTAAGAAAACAGAGATATACTATACAATGAATTCGATCTCATAACAGATATGATAAGAGCGCCCGTGAAGCCCCTTCTGAGGGCTACCCCAAAATGTGTCGTTAAGTCTGGCTCATGGCTGCTCTGGAGACTTCAACCTCAGTTTCGTTCCTTTACATTCTCATCCCGGACTGCTGCACCTGATACTCAATCCGATCCCATCGAGGACTCACCCCAATTTGCCGCCTTTAAGAAAACTCGTAAGCCGCAAAAGCGCTCAATATCTCTGCTAGGACAAAACTGAATGATCTCACTACTCCAGTCGAGACACGAGAGTTCAAGCGCCAATCAGACTGGACGATAGGCCGCAAGTCCACTTTCTATGGTTTCCTAGGCAAACGGCGAGACAAGAGCTCGAGCTTAAGCTTTTGTGATATTCAAATAAGCGACGCGCCCGAACGCAACCTTCAGATTGTGTCTAGTTGGGAGGAGGAAGATTCGGTGCAACATGCAGCCCACCTCAGCCTGAAGTCGGTACCAGCGTACAGTCCAGTATGCATCGAGGGCACTTTGCTGGAACGTAAAGCCGCTGCTGAAGAAAATGATGAGCCAACTTCAGGGGGGTCCCCTAAGAAGTCTCGAGAGGGATATGATTTAGCGTTGACGTCCATTCAATGTCTAAACGCATTCCCCAAGGATATTATCGTTTCCAAAGATGCCGTCTGGCCTCCCAAGCTTCGCCATCTGCAAATGAGATTCGACACTCTTCTCAGCGAGCGACTGAAATTTCGCAGTGATGTAGCAGGCCATTTAAGGCATAAGCTACTGCAGGACTTTAAGTTCACCGAAGTGGAAACACCACTTCTATTCAAGTCGACTCCGGAAGGTGCTCGAGAGTTCTTGGTGCCGACACGGCAGAAAGGTTGTTATACATACGCGCTACCCCAGAGCCCGCAACAATACAAGCAGATTCTGATGGCCGGCGGCGTCCTGAACTATTTCCAATTAGCTAAGTGCTTCCGCGACGAAGACCATCGCGCGGACCGACAACCCGAATTCACTCAGGTTGGTCTTTTTATAGCCTCTTTTACGAATCGTACTGACTAGGGGTAGCTCGATATGGAAATGGCTTTCTCTACTGGGCGTGAAGTTATGTCGACGATTGATTCCTTATTGTCGTCACTTGATGCATACTTATCACAGACATATGCGGTCACAGAAATCAACGGCGTCCGGCATCCAAGGCGAGCCCATGAAGCTGCCCGAGATAGCCCACGGTTTTCTTTGAACAAAGAGCATATCCCACGAATGACCTACCAATACGCGATGCAGCGTCACGGTATTGATAAGCCGGATCTCCGGATACAATTATCACAAGTGTCATTGGTACGTCTGTTGCTTTCGAAGTTTTGGAAAATCTCGGGTTAACGAGGAGCAGATAAGCCAAATGGGTCATTGGCTCCCCCAGGAGTTCAAGAAGATGATTACAAGCTTAGATGACCCCGTGGTGGACGCATGCAAATTTCGGTTTGAAGGCTCGCCTCGACAGTCCAAGAAATTCATCCAGGAATTCCTTAGTTCGATTCAGAATAGTCCCCACAAATTCGCCAGCCATAGCACACCGGGCGTCTTTTTTTACGATTCATCTCAACCACTCCAGGGCTTATCCGCCCTCGGCCACGAAGCAGCAGAGAGACTAGCCGGATATGAGAGCGAGATCTGGGAACCGTGCGAGGACGGCGATGTCATCCTCGTACACGCACGCGAGAACAAACCCTTCTACGGAGGGTCCACGGAAATGGGCAGACTCCGAAAGCTGATATATGACGCCGCCGTGGAGATAGGTCTCCTGCCTAAAGATCCCTCATTCAAGTTCCTCTGGGTAAACCGTTTCCCCCTGTTCTCGCCGAACGACGACGAGGACCCGGGCCAAGGCGGCTCGGCGGGTTTCTCTGCCACGCACCACCCCTTTACCGCGCCCCGTAGGGCGAGGGACTTCGATCTTCTCAGGACGGACCCGCTCAGTGCCGAAGCTGATCATTACGACCTCGTGCTCAATGGTGTCGAGATCGGTGGCGGGAGCAGACGTATCCACGTCGCCGAGGTGCAGGAATATATCATGCGAGACATCCTGAAGATGACCAACGAAGGCGTCGGCCAGTTTTCTCATCTCCTGGAGGCGCTCAGGGCAGGGTGTCCCCCGCACGCCGGGTTCGCGATTGGCTTTGATCGCCTCATATCTATACTGTGCGATGTCCCTTCGGTCAGGGACGTCATCGCGTTTCCGAAGAATAATAAAGGACAGGATCAACTCGTGGGCAGTCCGTCGAAGACCACTTCAGCTCAGCTAAAGCCATATCACCTCTTCACTCGGTAATTGAACGCCTATAGGGGCCGGCGTTTCCATTTGTAGCATATAACTGCATGTACCAATATATTCGCCTCTAGACCCATGTACTATATAGAGAGTATCGCGTCAATGAAGGCAGGCATTCTCGTCGCATTCATGAAATCGAGTTCATCGCACCAGCCTGAAAACACGCGTATATGTGAACCCCATAACTTCTAAGGACGAGCCTGTTTTACTTGCTAACTGGATCAGTCCAGTAGTCCAGCGCTCAACGAAGGGCAACATAGACTGTACACTAAGTTATTAGTCATCGTTGCCAATGGTATTACGAAGTAGTCAACAACAATCTTTACGTTACCTTTTCAAACGAAACTCAACAAATTCATCCCCCACAAATCCAGACTCAAGCTTGGTTTTGAGACATTGTACACTAGAGATCAGACCAAAGTCTATAGTATGATCATTTGACAACGAAACATCCACATAGGTGACGTAACGAAATGCAGTACACAACAATAAGATATTATTGCTCTCGCTATGGCTAGAGACGAGATGATCTCGTCAATCAGCCTGATAGAAAAAGCTAACTCGGGCTTTCTCAAAGCCATCTCTAGAAAAAAGGGTGTTTCCCATATCCTCAAACGCCTAGCTACCATGCTCTGTGAGACTTTTCACTTTGTACATATGAAGTTATATATAATAATGACAGGAAACCTTTATGCCCAGGGTGTGTGGCCCCGCTAGCAATGATACTTCGAACACTGTCAACATCGTTACGATTGATTGCTTGGCGGTTACTGCTAAACCCCCATCTCTTTAGGAATAGAATTGAGACTTCTGGAAGCTCTCGGGAGAGATGTCTCCCGCCTTGCTAGTGACAGCTGGCGGCTGAGGGCTAGCGCTCGTTAAAGAGCTCGTTCGCGAATTCGAAGGTTCACTCGCAGCGGCCTTGATCGCCGCAACTGGCTGGCCGGGGCGTCTTGCAACTTCCAGGAAGGTGGCTGGTAAATAACCGAGGCGGCCGTCTCGGGCTCTGCATCGCCACCATTCGCTCGGATTACCAAGCGGGTCGCTCTTGCTCAAGACTGCGATAAAGTCGCCCTTCTTGACAGCAAGATCGACTCCCTGTGTCGCATTTCCTGCCTCGGGTGTGAAGTCGTATAGAACTCGGCAGAATTCGAGTTTGGTAGGATCTAGTGGGGCGTTCTGGCCCATGGCTTCCATCCTCTTGCGTTCTTCTTCCTCTGCAGACGCCGCGAGAGACCGGATCGCTTTGCTCATGAGGTACGGCAATCCGAAAGCAGCGAGAACGAAAAATATCAGAGGTTTCCTACTGGGCTTCGATTGGCCTGGAGCACCGTTGGCACCGGGGGATTGTCGACCCTCAAAGAGAGCGAAAGCCGCCGGTGTTAAGGCAGTCGCATCGACTGGGGGAGGACGGCCGGTAAGTTTCGCGATCAACGTGCGGATCCAACGCATTAGAGTGAATATCCCCAATACGGATCCTAAGGTGTCGCGTAGGTTTCCAAATTGTTCAGCAACGGATACCATTGCTACACGCAGTTAGCCATTGTGTGAATTGACTTGTGCTTTAATCCACATACCAAAGAAACTTGAGTGTGTAGCCATATAAGTGCTCTCGAGCATCTGAGCGAAACCACCAAATGCGCCGACAATGCCCTCGAGCATTTGGAATGTCGCCTGGGTGCTGTTACTGAAGCGACTTGTCAAGCTGTTTGCATTGTTGGGATCATTCGGCATCATGCCGGGCATTCCCCCATACATGCCACCGCCGTACATGCTACCATACCCGCCATAACCGCCCCCGTAGCCGCCATATCCGTAGCCACCCATGCCACCCATGCCTCCCATTCTGCTGTAGGGTGACGAGTAAGGAGACGAGTAAGCCGAATTGTAAGGGCTGGCCCCAATGCGACTATAGGCTGAGGCGTTTTGGTTGACTGCAGTTGACAGCGAGTCAGGGCGAGGGGGGACAGCAGGCGTCGTAGATGTTGTGCTAGTTATTGATGAGGGCGCAGTGATCGCGTTTGAGGTGGCTGGGAGCGAGATACCACTTGTAGCCGCCGTCGGTGTAGCCATAGTCGCTGTTCGGAAGATATGATGTCAGTTACACGGCACGAATGTCGCGAAGGTAGACTGAGGCAAATCAACGGCAGCAACATACCAGTTCCTGCACCAGTTGCACCGGCGCGTTCCCAAGGCTTCGGCGGCGATGCCATCGCGGTCGGTACCTACGCCCGCTTGGGCTGTGATGAGCGGCAGCGGGCGATTCGTAGGTATTCAGAAACGCGTGAGGGCGCAAGACCCTGTATTATTCTTTATCCGGTGTTCGGCGAAGCGGAGCGACACTGTGCAAACTTTCTGATGCAAGGTGCCTAACAATAATGTCGCAATGATCAGGGGCAATGCTGAAGACAGCGGCGGAGGCCAAAGCGATACAGAACGAAGCGACAACGGCTGGATCGCAGCAAGAGCAAAATCTGGAGATGGCAAATTGGATGGAATAGGGACGAAGTAATGATGGCCTTAGGTTAGTCTGGGGATTGTAATAGCGGGACTGCGTAGTACAAATGTCGCCGCTTTCAATTGCCTAAGCACAAGTCAAGTGGGTTGCAATCTGACCCGTGCATTTTTCTGGGGCAGAGAGAAACCTCGGCATTAGAGATGCCAGAGCAACATTCCGCGGCTCATCCAGTCACGTGGCCCTAAATGCTAAGACTAGATAGGCTAGATAGAGAAGAAGCATTATTATTCCTGTATAATTCTGAATTACCCACCAACAACATTTTACATACTCAATACACCGCTTTGACGGTATTTTAGACCCTATGTATTGAATGCTACCTCAACCTTAATATTCCGGCTCCAAGATGCGAAGTCAGTTTCAGCTCTAGGGGACATTCTGACTCAGCGCAAACCTGACGAACAGATTCAAGAGTCCAGTGAAGACAGCTGCTGTCTAACTAGAATACTCTGTCAATCATCAAAGTATTTGAATGTTGACAGAAATCCCTATTCCAGGAATCTGGGGACTCGATATGATAGAACCGGCTTCCGCATCGCCGCTGCCAAGGCAAACTATAAACTACCATAACTCCGAATACCTATCTACTCCACACACAGATCCCGTCTTACAAGGCGTAATTCTGCAAGCCGGAGCGGGCCATTTAAGCGGGCTGAAACTCCGCATCGTCAGCCATCCTTTCCCATCCCTGCATTAGTAAGACGGGACCCTGGTGGTTTGGTCAGAGAATCGAAATCGCTATTTCTAAGTATTTAAAAAATTATAACAACTGCGGCTTCGATCACATGATGATTGCGTAGCTTCAAGTCCGAACTAACAAGACACTTATATACCATTTTACCAGGTGTCAGGAACGTGGTATTTTGTTCTAACCATGTGTTTTGCACCTTTTCGTGTCAGTAATTCAGTGACTGTGTAAGTCGAAGATAAGCTAGATTTTCATTTGATGCCTCGACTACAGACGTTATTCAAATAGATTGCAAACGAATGTGATTTTATTTCTTTCTATCTTTCTTTCTTTGTAAAATATCCAACCACCACGTTTACTGCAGACCAGCAAAAGCAGGAGCATTCTTGGCGAACTCGGCAAAGGTAGTAAGCGGCTCCTTGACGAAGCTGAGCGACTCATCCAGCTTCAGACCGCCATAGTACCCGAAATCCTGCATGAGGACCATGTTCTCGTACATCTCCTGGACGGCGAAGTCAGGCATGCCGGTGCCCTTCATGAAGCTGAAGAAGGCGTCCTTGGGCGTCTCGAAGTACCCAGCGGTCTTGCCGGCCTCGGGGAACACGCGCTTGAAGGTGTCGACGACCTCCTGCGCCGTGAGGTACTCGGTGGCGGCCGTGAAGCGCTTGCCGAGGAGGGCCGCCTTGTTGTCTACGATGGCCTTCATGTACTTGCCGGTGTCGGCTGGGTTGTAGAGAGGGATGGGTGAGGACGACGCGATCGGTAGGCTGAAGATCCAGTTCTCGCCTTGCTTTGACATTGTTCCGCCCGGGATGTTGGGCATGTAGAAGCCTGGCATGAAGAATGTTGCGGGAACCCCGATTTTGCGAATGTACTCTTCCACGTGGGCCTTGCTGTCGAAATGATAGACGTGAGGGAGCTTGCCTTTGCTCACTGAGAATGAAGGTCAGTACTTCTTCTCTTATCCTGAGCTTGGTTTCAGGAACTTACACTTGTTGACGTCGAGAAGCGAGCTCCAGATGAGGTGCTTCATTCCTGCTTCCTATGTATAAAATTAGCCGCAGGAACTTTGAGGGGTCCACAGTCGAGACGAACCTTGGAGGCGTCGGCGATGTTGCGGCCTTGCTGTTCCTCTAGTGCCATGTCGAGCTTCTCCCAATAGTTGGTCACCGCAAAGACGGTGTCAGAGCCAGCGATGGCCTTGAAGAGAGACTCCTTGTCGTTGAGGTCGGCCTGTGAAGAAAAGCATGAGTTACGGCCCAGATTGTTCTCTAACTCTGATCAACTTACAGCAACGACTTCGGCACCCTGTGAAGCAAGTTTCTTGGCAGAGTCTTTGGAGACATCGCGAGTTACACCGCGGACGGTCCAGATCTTGTTGAGTTCAGGGTGGTTCAGGAACTCTTTGACGACGGCTCCGCCCTGGTTGCCAGTGGCGCCGAACACGGTGATGATCTTCTTAGCAGACATTTTTGATGATAGGATGGCTGATGTTGCGAGAATGCAAGAATGATGATATTTTGAAGTTGGTGAGTATGTTATGTGTTGGATGTATGAAGCTTGGTGGTAGTTGATTGCTGTGTGTGATGATGAGTAGAATGGAATGACTTCAGAGTGACGATGTCTCTGGATCTTTATACTCCTACATCTTGATGCCCATCTCTACGATAACCTCTAAAATTCAAGTATCATCTTACACTACACTACATCTCGATGGCTTACATTCGAAGAGTCCTAGAAAATCATCGGAATAACCCGAGACGCGAAAGGGGTGGTGTTGCTTTGTCAGTTCGTATAGTAGTTCAACGTAAGGTGGTGAAGAGGCAAAGACGACCGAGAAACGGGTGACGAGCATTGCTAGCGGAGGACTAAGAGTCGCATGATTCCGTTCTCTCGCCGCAATCTACTCGATGGTGTCTGTCTAGCCCTGTATCAGCCTCAGTTACCAATCTATCATTCCCCATATGACGAGATCTTGGTATCTCGGCCTCGATTACAGATGCTGTATAGAAAAGTGGGGTAGGCTCGCGACTTCGCGCTTTTAAATGCTTGGCATTTTGTATAGCTGATGACCAATGTTGCGCGCGCCTCAACTCATAACTAATAGGTATCCCAAAAGTTCGGAAATCCCAATCATTGTATCTCATAAATCCGTTGCCTTACTATTTGTTTCGCTCAGTTGTTCTCTTCTCTGTCTCTATGGCAATCCTAATTTCTCATACTCGATGTGAATCGATATGATTCCACGACTGAGATGCGGAATACCTCTTCGCCCGACCTACCGATCATGAGAATCAATTCATTTGGTGTGAAATCATCCCCCACGAAATCTCATCCCCCGAACGACGATTTAGCATCCGTATAATCCCAAATTTGGCAAATCCAGTCACAACACATACTCAGCACGATTGATGCATGCGGCCGAAAATAATCACGGCGCAGTTCACGACTCTGTCCCTTATCAACGCTAATGTCCCTTCCGTCTCTGTCGCTAAGAGGCGCCATCTCCTCTGCATATGGAAAGATGTCAGATCTAAGAGTAATGTCAAATACAGAGATTCGTCCGCTTCTACTCAGAAGATGCCTACGATGAGTTGTGTCAGATGTATTTTGCAACTCCATGGAAATATAGACTCGCTGCGCGTGACGACGCCTAGTTGAGATTCTCTACGTTAAAAGTTGATGCGGAGGGCGCGCCCTAGCTTCGCAACTAAAGTAGTGTTTATATGAATGATATGAAGACCCCACCATGCCGATTCCCGACCTCGGTAGGCCACGTAATATATCATCTAGCGATATATATCAACGACTTCACTAAACCAGTCCTTTTTGTTTTCATATGCCTTCTATACAATTAGGCCTCGCTTGAACGTCAACCACATCACTAGTCTTGACTAAACCACACAAACATATCAGAAATCTTACCATTGCCATACCCAATAGTCCTTCAGAAATCACTCCCCAAAATGACCACAGTATCCATCCCCTCGACATTCGCGTCCTTCACTGAGACGTGGTCTCCGCGTCTTGTGGCAGCCGTCAACGATCAGCATATGAAAATTGCCAAAATCGACGGAGCATTCATCTTCCACGCGCATCCGGACTCAGACGAGCTGTTCTATCTCATGGCGGGAGAGCTGACTCTCGAGATAGCTACTGGCACTCAAGGAGATGCAGAGCCCAAACCGGAAGAGGTTGAGGCAGTGGTCATGAAAGTTGGAGACGTTTACGTGGTGCCCAAGGGCGTCAGACATCGTCCTGTTGCCAAAAATGCGCATATCTTGATGATTGAGCGCAACGATACCATTAATACTGGGGACGTGGAGGATCAAGAGAGGCGGAGAGATCCGCTCGATGTTAGGAATGAGTGAGATTTTGGTTGAAGGCACAAACATAGTAGGCATAGGCGTGTTCGGGCGAGCATCGGAATCTTACCTATCAATAGGGGCACTAAATAATCTATACCCTTCAAGAGGCCTAGAGTATAATTTACGGCATGCAAAAGTTGCATATATAATAGAACTACCTGGTCCGGCACGGCGCCTGTTTAGAATCGTGGGAAACTAATCGAAAACTAGTCTCAATTGAGTGATACCTTGTTGAGGCTAGACAAGTGCTGATGACTAGTTCTATCTTCCAATGCCTTGATGTGAACGAACATCCTTTTGAGATCCCCTAGGCATTCGTTTCCACATTTATACCTCCTGGCTCGATACATCGCAAGACTTTATTGCCAGAAGGTCTCGTCGACGGAGCGACTTGTCCGAGCCCAACGTTGCACCGTATTTCTCCAACAGCTCTACCAAATCCTCTGGCTCTTCGCTGTCTAATGCTCCTTCTAGGGCAGTACCAAAGTAATCGGTTTCGATATTAGGATCAGCGCCGTTCTCAAGCAAGAACTCGACAATCTCGATGTGACTGGCCCCGTGTCTTGCTGCGAGGTGTAGCGGTGGTCTGACGTAGACGGAGCCCGCGCTCTTATTCACGTCGACGCCCATCGAGAGGTACAGCTTGCAGAGCTCTAGGTCGTTTCGGTCCGTAGCTAGGTTGAAGAGATTTGTTGTCAACCAGTTTACCGTTTTGGCGTCAAGAATGTTCGATTCGAAGAGCTCCTGCACGGCTTGATCGGTACCTAGGAAACAATACGTGAACAGGGCAGACCGTGTGATGTCCATTCCGAAGCGCTGGGCGGTGTTGACAAGGTCTGTCGTTATTTTCAGCTCAATCCGCGGGATTGTGTTTACCCAATTAATATAGTACTTCGAAGGGGAGAGGAGATCACCAAGAAGCTTGCGGTAAAGTCCATAAAGCTCTTCGTTTCTCGAATGATCTTTGCATCGAACCCAATGATATGGCCACCCAGCCATATAGTCTCGGCATAAAGTACGCAAACGTGATGGGTTTTCTACCTGTGGGTTATGCAATGATGGGGGGATGTTCCATACTGGAAGCATGCGCCATGTCGGTTGGTCGGACAGTGGTTCATTAGTGGTGAAATATTGTAGACAAATTCGCGACATGAGAATGTTGACATGTTCCCTTGACCAATGATGCTGCTCGAAGTACTCCTGTACGGACAAGTGGGCAAATCGGCAGATATTGGATTCGGGGTTGACAACTACCAGGTTTCGACAAACGTCCAAAATATAGTCAATCGAAATGGGGCACCGATTCGCATCCCAATCGGGCATCTTCAAATCCCAGGCAATTAAGCCAGTGAGTATCTCTGGGTTTAATGGCCTCCAGGAGCACATAAGGAATTGGAAGGCTCTGTCCGCAATTCTACTAGCACTCCCTTCGCGATCCTGAATTTCGTGATATATCTTGTCATAGGCTCCCTTAATCCCTCGTGGCAGGTTCCGGACATATTGGAGTATGTCGTTCTCAAGTTTGAGCTTTAGGAGACCATCTATCATAAGCTTCGCCCATAAAAACCTGTAGCATTTGGTCAGTGATGACACCTCAGAACAAGCAGGTGCTCATTTTTACACTCACATCCCTTGACTTTTCTCTGTGAATGTGCGCATTATCTCCTTTCGTGTGCGATCGCTGAGACTACTTTGACACCAGCGGTTGGCGCTGAGCCTCGACACGACAAACCGTTCTATATCAGCTTGGTTGTCTGCGGCTGTGATTCGCAGGTCCCGGCCGTCTCTGAACTGTTGCTTGATGTCTTCGTCTTCACGACTGGATATGAAGAGTTTAAGAGGCGTTTTGCACTGCGATACGAGATTTTGTAACACCTCCATCAACTTGTCCCTGGTCTCTAAATCGGATTCGTCTAAACCATCTATGATGATATATGTCAGCTCGTGGCTATTTGTTAGCTCAACCAGCAATTCCAGACACTCCCTCAGAGTAAGACCACTCGATGCAAAACCAGTGGCTCGTTTCTTGTTGTAAATATCAATTGTACACGGATTGATACTGAGTCGATTGGCTGTTAACGAGAGCTGTCGCACAAGACTGCAAAGTAATGAGATGGGATCTTGATGGGTATATCGATTGCGATCGCAGAAGAAATAAGCTATTCTGACGTCCTGCCGCCACCTGATGGTATGGGACAGTGTATCAACCACCTTGCTCGCAAGGTATGTTTTGCCGGCGCCAGCTAGGTTAAGCAAAACGGATCAGCTTCATAGCCTTCGGACATGCCTATACCAATTGACGACTTACGAATTCCATGTAGCCAGAAAATTGAAGAATTTTCTCTTTCAAGCCAGTCGAGATACTTGGGATGCTTAATCAACCATTCACAAGTTTCTGCTAGCCGAGTCTGATTAACGCTGGTGAAGTCAGTCTCGTAGGCAATATTGGATATCCATCCGAGAATCTTGATCAAGTCATCTTGTTGAAGAGTTTGACAGATGATTCCTAATTGATTTCCCTGCCAGCCAAGGCTCTGATCAAGCAACAAGCACAAGTTCTTGAAATCCGGTCCTCGTTCATTCTCTACTTCCATATGGCACATGCCAGCACTTACATCAACGCGTCTCTCTAGCTCAGTGAGAGCTGATAGGCTATCAGTCATTTGGCGCATATTGAATGTATTGTTGATAGCTGCCTGGAAGGAATTGCTTGAGAATCTCTCTATGGCAAGAGTCAGGAATAAGAGGATATCGGTGAACAATGTGGTCATAGAAGACATCAACATATCAGCAGAGGGGCGTGATTTCGCTCCAGGAGGCTCGTTGAAGTAGAGGCGCGCATAAATCTCGCACCGGAAAAGTAAATGCAAGACCCGATCGATTGTAATGCACAATAGGCCAGATTGCTCTTGACCAGCGGTCACAGCCTGGGATACTTTTTAGGTTGTGGTCGTTGTGAGTTGGATAATATAGAAGAGATAGTAATACCTGGAGAAGAAAGCGTATAGCAGCCCAAGGCAGAGCGACATGTTGAGGGTCGAAACTCGAGATGACATCCCCGACTTCTTTGAAGCGATCGAGCCATTTAACGATTTTCCCAGCCAGTTCAATGAGACTCCACTGTTGGCCAAGCAAGTTGAAATCCCATGTAGACTTTCGCTTCGCTATATGATTCCTCTTAGCTTTGGCAAGTGATTCTAGATGCTTGATGATACCAGTTCCCTCGATGACCCCATCTCGAAATGTCTCTACGTCCGAGGCAGCCAGCTGCTGAAGGCGTCTAGCTGACGCTCTTTGTTCCGTAGATCCATTCGATAGGGTATCTATGGCTAGAGTCCAGACATGTTCAAGTCTTGATAGGTAAGCTCTGGACTCGATAGGATTCTTGGCGGTCTTTAGAGGATCGGGAATAATTCTCTGCGATTTACATTTGAGCAAGACGGGTTGATCAGAGCCTACTGACTCTTGGATAGGGTTATTGTGGGATAATGGAGCGCCGTCTTTTGACAATTCACTGGGTTCTAGTAGCACTAGATTCCCGCTGCGACATTGTTCCTCGATATCATTAAGTCTTGGAGAAATGGAGCTAGTGTCACGGCCGTTGAGAAGTTCAGTCGAGCGGTGTGGTTCGGAACGCCACGAGCGAAGTAAGTATTTCAACCTCTCACGGGTCTTCTTAGGGTGAGACGAGTGTGATGTCTGTATAGGATTCTTGGATTGTATTGGCATACTATTCAATCACTCCTATTGGATCAAATATGACGGATTGTTCATAGCTCTGGTTAGAGTGGGAGAAAGGCAAAGACAACTTCAAAATGCAAGAGCCGCCCTTGTGAAGACAACTTGAGAATCAACATGACGTCGGTTGACTTGAGTAAGCCTAAGGCGGACAGGGAGGTTGAAGATGGGGTAAAGGTAGCATCAGCTATTGTGGCTATGTTGCACAGCCACAAAATTGGGCTCATGTCAACAAAACGACAACGAAGAGTTAACGTAAAAAGCATGATGGATCTGGGAGAAGATAAGTGTGTGAACATGAATAAATCCGGAGAAAGAACCGTCAATTACATGGGCCAAGATATCTAACTACACGCCGGGTCAACTATCTGGAGACTCACACCAATTATTGATCTATAGCATGGCTATTTTACTGAAAATCCAATGGATCTTACGATGATTAGTAAATATGGTGTCTCTGTTGGGTAAGGGGGTGAGTAAACAACATACAGTTGAAGCCTAGGCTATGGGATCTGTTTATGTCGATGTTGTGCTATAATTCGTATTAGATTTGCGCGGGTGAAGTCTAGAAGCTGATGATTGATGAAGGTTACGAGCCGACAGGACAGCAGCTTCCTTGGTAGAGGCATATAAGGGTCTAAATATTAACCCTAATCCAAATATGCCTATCATGAACCCCTTTTCTGTCGCCTGCTTAGTGTATGAGACATCTACGTATGGCTGATATGAGGTTGAATAGGACGAGCGATACTGGGTCGAAGATACTCTAGAGAGTAGAGATGCGATATTATCAGGCATTAAGTACACAGGAGGCTAATAGGGTATGTATGAGTGGGGATATAGTAGATATTTAACTGTATAAAGGTCTGAGTCTCCCCAAATTAGTTGGGAGAGACTCAGGAATCAAATATATTGAGTCTTACCCCTATCTTCGACCCAGCTGCGACCTACCGGTAGCTTAACTTCACTCCAAATACAACTAATATCCTAACAGACGTCACCCAAGTCAAAATTAGTCCTGACAAGGCTGAGTCGAAACATGTCTTTTGAGAAGGTGATCAAACTTATTAGGAGAATCGTATCTAGACCGCAATTGCAAGTTCTAGGAAAGCCTCCCATGATCTCCGTCTTGAAGGTCTCATTCATCAAAGCAAGTGAATTACGGTGGCAAAACAGCTGATCACACCAACCTAGCCTAGGTGGGGTAATCAAATGCATGATACTCAGCGGCCTCAGTAATTGCACAGTCTTCAGCGCTGACGAAAGTCCAAAATCGGTGAGACTGTTACGCCATTACAGAACTACCTGTACCAACTCGATTGTAACGACCTAATATTATATCTGTATCTTTAAACCCAAAAGGTAACCTGATGGCAACCCTTTATCACCTAGTTTATCTTCAATATGTTATGGCCGTTTTGCTGGATTAGTCTCTCGTGATACCGAGAGGTCGAGAAGTACTTCAACGTCTCCTAGTCGGAATATCTAACAAGCTGAAGGCTTTCCTTGCCTTGAAAATGAAGCATGGTGAACTGGGCGGACAACTTACAGGTGCGAGAATATAGATGGAAATTCAAGCTAGGAGCTTCCAGACGCTATCCATATGCTCGGACCCAGAAGTCCAGTAATACTTACACGGTCAAATTGCTGGAAATATGGCTACGTATCGCAAAAATAGCAAGACTACATCCGTGAAGTATCAAAGATAATACAAGTGACATTATATCATGAGCGTATAAACATGATATTTGAATTATGCGTAAGTCTATATGATTTTTCGCCTTTCGCCGCTTAGCCGCAAACTACCAAAATACGTCTAATTCACACCAAAATTGCGCCGTACACCTTGACCTCGCGTTCCTAGACATGTTCTGCTTCTTAATGGCTGGCACTGGCTCCGAGCCGGCCAAATAAGAAGGTTCCGAGGAATATTCCAGCTAGCACGGACAAGAAGTAGCCTAAGTTAAACGTCATGACCGCCAGCATGCTTTGATACGGTGAGCAATGTTAGTGATAATCATCTTTCACATGGGAAGAGGATCTATTGACTCACAGTAGGTAGCCCACACCTCCGACGAAAACCTCAAGGAGAGAACGACCAATTTCCACGCTCACGAGGAAAGGATGCCGCGTGCGCCTTTCGCGTAGCTGTTCCCCAAGGTTTCCTACTTGGGGAGGTCGAATACGCTCCGATACCAATGACTCCTTGTCGGAATCGATGCGAGTCCGGGCCACGAGATTGGGGTTGCCGTCAAAGGCCAGGGAGCGTAAAGCGATAAGTGCGCGATGAATAGTGGCCAGCACGATCAAGAAGATGCAAGTCCCGGCATAGGCGTGTGTACTATTGGGTGTCCAAGCCAGCGACCACAGAGGTGTTACCATATTCTGGAAAAAGACCATGGCCATGTCTTCGGATGTCATTAACTCGCCATCCATGCTGTCCCCATGCCTCTTTACGAACGCCATCGTGGCGGTTAACGAATCGATACGATTGATTGAAGTAGTAAGATTTGGAGCGCTTGAGAGACGAAACGAGGAAGACGATTGATAATGAGCTCTCGATTAGGGGGAGACGTCAATTTGTTTTGGTATATCGCCAGTATACTAACAGGAGCTCGATGTTATTATTAGTGTTACCCAGGTGAGTGAGAATCGGGCACTAGGACCAACTACAGTAGAGTTATCGTTATATTATACCATCACTCCACAACCCTGCTCTTTACATAAATATGGTTAGGACCCATGAACCGGAAGAGTGGAGAAGCGATCCGGAATTTGGTAAGATCTTTAAAACATAATCCACCAAGGTCGGATTCACGGACATGGAGTTTCAATATCTGACCACAGACCCAAACTTTACTCGCTAATGACCCTGATATTTCTAGTGAATACCGTTTCCTTTAACTCACATCCATTAAGAGTGTGAAGCAATACTTGTTTATTCTTCTATAGTGTAGAGGGAGCCTAAAGATCTACATATCGGAATAGGTACTTACATCATTTGCCTCGATTTGCAAAGGGCTCTATCAATAGGGATACCAAGACGCCGTAGTCCCGCAGCTGTCTAGTTTAAGATGATAACTAGCTAGCTCTATGTCTGTGTCCGAGACATGCTATCCGCCCCTCGTATGATAAGCATGCGTCATGCATTTCCGTCACAGCAAAAGCATCATGTGGCGAGTAATAAAAATTTGCTCATAAAAGAAAGATTGGTCAATAAGATCGATATACCGCCCTGTAAGAGGGGCCATGTCAAAGACCCGCGCTAGTTATGTACTTGACCTGGGTCCCCCGCATTGGGCACCTACCGAAGTAGGTAATTAAATTTGCTCAAATTGACTCCAAGTTGCAGCACGTGAAATGCAGCCCTCGCGAGTTTCCTTGTTCCTGGGTCTTCAGCTGCGACCTTATTGCTTACACACACCAACCACCCGGTACTGCTCGATAGCGAATGTCCAAGATCCGCTAACCAGAGTCCGGGCTATCCCTACCTGGTCTTAGAAACTAGCTCAAAACTTCTCCTCAATGCACGACAGAGAAATTGTTGTATTTGATGAAAAGTAGTTCTGACTTGATGTATATACGATATAGTGTTGTATATGTATATTCTCAAGTGTCCAGTCGGGTACATATTAACAGATGATATCTGCACTACCAGATACTTGGGTGCAAGAGTTCACCTGAACAAGTGAAAATTAATAGATACTGTAGAATTGTGAAGTTTGAGATGAGTTACTAGATAGGTTTGTCGGCGGCTTTTGGTGAAAGTACCTTAAGGAGACATACTACGCTGTGGGGCGATAGTTCGTAGCAAGGGTCTATGAGACCACCTTCGTGCTTTTGCCCCGTATTGTATGAGCACTTATTCGTGTAGCAATTCATCATACATGTATCTGGACTTGCTGTACTTAGATGGAACTGGCGGCTGTATCTGCCCAGAGAAGTAGAAACCTCAAAAGCAATCCACTATCCTAGTTTATTCGCGTGCGACTGGATCTACTGAATGATGACCTTCTTCTTTGCATAGCTCTGTCAACCCAAACAGCGACAAGACAACCAACCCTTCTATCGTACTATTCGAACTGTCGTTCTACTTCTGGTCGTGATATTGTGTTAGTCGCTTTGGCGACAACGTTTTCAAAATGCAGGCCTCTGCTCTTCTCTTCCTGCTTTCTCTCCTCAGCTCTACGCAACATGTTAGCGCAGCTAATGACGGCGTCGTTGGCTTTGGCATCGACCTATATCCGGACTTATGTTGCCAAACATGCCGCGACTCACTATCTACCCTCTATTTAAGTTGTACTACCTTTCCAAACAACAATGCCTCTAGTATGGATTCCTCTGGCATGAAAAAGCGGCACGATGATGAGGCACCCATGGCAAATATGCCAATGACGAGCGACGATTGCCGCGCGAGCAACCTTCCATGGCTTCAAACCATGGCGTATTGCATTCAACAGAATTGCAACGCCGTTGGATTTGGAACCGCGGAACAAACTAAATGCTTCAGTAAGGAGGCAGTTTCCGGTGCTGCAAAGCCAACATTACAAGAAAGTATACCTGCGAAGGTCCCGACAGTCGAGCTCGCGCGCGATGCTATTTGGCTTAATGCTACCAGCTTGGTCAACGGCGAACTCTACTACGCGACCTACGGCACTTACGCCGAGTTTGGGAGATCTGAGAACTATCATACGAAATATTCGTAAGACTACCTATCCTCTCCTTTTTATAGTACAAGATCTTAACAGCTTGTTTTTAGGGTAGCCATGATTATTCTTGTCATTGGTGTTGTCCTCGCTTGTGGTATTGTAAATCAGGTCATCGCTATAAGCCCTGGATTTCAAAAACAGATACAAACCTCCCGCGTATGGTCCAAGTTTCGCCAACACCTCTTCCTTCCCGCTCTTGTTGGATCTCGGCACCTACAACCGCTCCCTGGGCGGCTAGGCTACGTACCCAGCCGCATACTTAGTATCAACATTGGGATTTACGTTATCCTTAATATCGTCTTCTCATCCGTTTCATTCGGTACTTTCCAGCCGAACATTGCTTTCTTCTCCTGGCAGTTTGAGATTTGCGAGTACATAGGAAACCGAACAGGCACTCTCAGTCTAGTGAACACAGCCATTGCCATATTATTTGCCGGTCGGAACAATTTGTTGATTGGTCTGACCGGATGGAGCCAGACAACCTTCCTGACCTTGCATCGCTGGAGCGCAAGAGTGGCCACTGCGCAAGCAATCGTGCATTCCGTTGTATATACTGCGGCGTACTGGGAGCCGGGGTACACGGGTGCGGCAGCCTACGCCGCTCAAGCAGCAATGCCTTTCTACGTAAGTTTCAAACATTTCTCTCATGTCTTTGAGTTGCAGTATATTGTCGCTATGAACCTGCAACAGAGTTACAGGTTGTGGTTGTATCAACTAATGGGAACTTGACTGACTATTGTTACACAGTGGTGGGGAATCATTGCAACCCTAGCGTATGCTTTAGCAGTATCATTAGCTATTTTGCCACTCCGCATGAAGGCCTACGATACGTTTCTTCTTATTCACATCGGCCTTGCCATTCTGGCGTTGGTTGGGTGTTGGTATCATCTGGTCCCCCACTTCGGGCTCGATTACGGCTACCAAGTCTGGCTCTATATCGCCTTTGCCTTTTGGTCTGCTGATCGATTCGCGAGACTTGTTCGTCTTGCCTACTACAACCGTTTCGGCTCTTCCGAGGCGATTGTCGAAGAAATTCCAGGCTGTGATATAGTTCAAGTCACCGTCTTTCCTCGCGTTTCTTGGGGATTTGGTCCTGGTCAACACAGCTTCCTCTATATCCCTTGGATTGGAGCCGGAAAATTCTGGGAAAGTCATCCGTTTAGTATAGCAAGGTGGACGCATGGAGAATCATCATTGGTAACAGCTTCAGAAACTCACGGTCTTTCTGATAGCAGTAGCGAACAGGACATGAAAATGGAAGATACATCCGTTCAGGTGTCATCACGAACAAGCGCGCTTACGTCGGGAACCCAAAACCGCGCGTCCATCCAGTTCCTGCTCCGTGGGCACGCTGGAATGACAGCAGATCTTCGAAAACATATGTCTCTTTACTCGTACGGGCCCAGCATGGATGTCGCAGTCTATAATGAGGGCCCATACGCAGGTCACCGAACTACGCTACAACCATTCCAACTAGCCGATACGATATTGTGCCTTGTCGGCGGCATCGGCATTACTCATGCCTTGGGATTCATTCAGGAGTTCGCAAGCATGAACTCTCAAAGAGGCGAAGGAATAGGGAACAGGTCCAAAATCATGAGGAAGGCGAAGCGACTGATCCTCGCTTGGTCGGCTAGAGAGATGCCGCTCATAGAACACGTGAGACAGAATTTCCTGATCGATTGTGAAGGAACAGAATATTCATTCTGGTGCACGGACAGAGACTTTTCTGCGGCGAAAGGAGAAAAGATCACGGCGGGGAGAATGGATATTTCATCTATAATTCGATCTTCAGTAGAGACTGGACACCAGACTACTGTTTTAGTATGTGGCCCTGGTGGTATGGCGGATGAAGCAAGACAGCAAGTTATCAGTTGTGTGAGAGATGGATTCAGGGTGGATCTGGTCGAGGAGTCATTCTGCTGGTAATTGGGGTAATTAGAGTAATAATTTCAAAAAGTTCACAAACATCTCTTAGCTTATATCATTGATGCATGTGTGTTCATCTCACTAGTCGGTGCAATTCAAAACAACATGATGTTTTCTAGTATGGTTCGCGGGGCATTAGACGACTGTGGCCGATCGCTCATTGCTCTTAGATGATGAAGCTAATTCCGTTATCACCGGACAGACAGACAATGTGTACGGCATAAGCCGAACCTGGACATGCACTACAGCAGCTGCAAAGCTTTAGACGGTAATCCGTATGACACTCGAGCTGCCAGATAGCTTTTGCTGCAGCTTTCCAATGTGAGTACCTCTGGAAACGATACATTCTTCTTAGTAAGTTAGCGTCCCATCACCGCTTGACCGAAAACGTTTTACTGAACATCAACTGTCGTGAAATTTCACTAGTTTTGCCACGTAACAAATAGGGATTAGAAGGGAGACGAGAGCACGTATATACGTATGTACAAAGTAGGTAGACCCTCAAAAGTTAGCGCAATTCTCGCCCCGTATTCTACTAAATGGAGCAGAAGATTCGTAATCGGTTATCTCGGAAAGCTGGCATGGGCTCTTAGATAACTGCTTTTAACTTAGCTAGATAGCTATCTATACTAGATGCCTGGGAGTGGCCCATACTTGTGATGTGATCAAGATGGTATCACGCGGTGACCGCCTCTGCAGATTCCCACACCTCAGATAATGAACGGATTCCCTGACGCGGTATCCCGTATTTGTGGGATTCGAATCTATCTCGACTAAATTTCTGGGAGCTGTTTCTGTGAGAAAGCCTATCGCACGACCTAAAGTTCCGAATACGCTTTTACACTAAGCGTCGTAGCCTCCAGAGCTCTTTTGAACGGAGGGCTATGATTGTTTTGAAAACAAAAGAGTTTCCGCCTCATTGGTGCCGTAAAAGGGTGGCCTCGAGAGCACATATCCATCTCTTGTCGACAATAGCCCAGTTGGGACACATGATCTTCGCATCTAACTTTGACCCCGGATCTTCTTAAACTTCACCCACAACTCGGGTTTCGTCATGGAATGAAATATTTTCATGCGCTTCATCTTACCATCAAGACCCCACACGTCATTCCTGTCTCTATACTCCTCCAAATCAAGTTCTAGATCGAAGTTCCATAGTAAATGGGCTGTTATAAGCAGCATTTCCAAGTAAGCGAGATTTTTCCCCATACATACTCTGGGACCAGTGCCAAACGGCAAAGAGGCGTTGAGGTGATCTTTCGAAAACTTTTCGTCTTCGCCTAACCAGCGTTCGGGATGGAACGTATCAGGCTCGTGGAAATTAAGGCTGGAATGTGTCGAAACCCAGGGTGCGACAGCAACTGTTTTTCCGCCCGGTATATAATAACCGTCGATGGTGGCGCCGCCTGGCGGAACTATACGTTGTTGACTCGCTGGTGAGGGTGGATACAGTCGTAAGGTCTCTTGTAAAGTCGCCTCGAGATATCTAAGTTTGTTGACTCTCTCCCACCTAATATCATCCTCTTTCGCGAAGGTACTTCTGACTTCATGCACTAAACGGTTAAGCACCTTGGGATGGGTGCAGACAAAATATGTCCATCCTGTGAGAGCTGTTGCTGTCGTATCAGTTCCACCACTAACAAATCCGGCCATGTTCAAGAAGATTTCCGTTTCCGAAAGTGATTTCTTGGACTCGTTATTGAGGAGAATGTGGTGCATGAAGTCTGTGTGATTACGGTCGTCGTCAGCGAGGCGGCGGCGTGTCTTCTCTTGCGCATTGCTTAAATGGGTTTTCCTCCAGCCCGCTGCTTTGGCGGGAATGAGGAGCTGAGTCATGATAGACTCTAACCATGTGCCAACCCCGGATATTCGCCGTATGCCCTGTGTCCATGTAGCCCCTACGAAAATTTGAATGACGGACGTAGACCACTCTGTCCCCGATGCCTGATCCAAACATCCAAAGGGCTCAGCGAAGCATAGGTCTCCCATAATATCAAATGCGGCATAGGTGTCTAGCGAATTATCAGCGCGAAATACACGAGTAAAGAAGGATTATTTTGGGATTAATTACACCAATTTGATACGTCTACAGCTCGGTTCTCGGTCGCCGTAGCTTGAAGGGCCCCAACCAACTTGTGTATGTGAACTATAACGAGGGTTTCAAGCTGAAGCAGCGCACTATTCGTGAACAGGTATCCCAATGCCTTGCGCTG
Organism: Xylaria cubensis; assembly: GCA_022385715.1. Classification (NCBI taxonomy): domain Eukaryota; kingdom Fungi; phylum Ascomycota; class Sordariomycetes; order Xylariales; family Xylariaceae; genus Xylaria; species Xylaria cubensis. Next base: position 124,335 of record MU279096.1, on the reverse strand, counting down.
ACGAGTATGGTGTTCATTTAAGGCTAAGCTCACTCCAGTTTGTCCGTCTAGAGCTCCAACAGCCCCAAGGAAAATTGGGCTTTTCTCCATGTATATGCCGCTCTTCTGTAAAATATGTGAGTAAGTTCTCGTTATCCCTAGAGACTAGACTGTGACTTTACGCGGAAGCCATAGATTTCTTGGCGGGCTGTTACACTGATGAAGCTAATTTCATCTGGAGAGACTCTCACGACCGGTCCATATTTATCATGGAGTGACTTGTAGTACACATGCTGATCCCCTTTGAGCAAAGCCAAGGCTGCAGGTAGCTCTGAGACACGGTTGAGCCAGGGACCTGGAATGCTACGGAAGGGGCCAAAGAATAGTCTTTGGAGGACTTGAACAAATAGCCCTGCGGCTGCCTAAGTAATAGTTAGGATATTGGTTTCATACATGATGATATAACTTACGATAATAGCAAATGCTACGAGAATCGAAGTCGTCGAGCGTGTATTTTCTTCCATTGTCACATCGATTTCTAGATCGATTTGGTGTGCCGGTAGAGATAATTCTGTGTACCAGAACAGTCCTAGTAGATATTTCGACGCATCGGCGCAAACCCAAAGGTTAGGTCTTGATACTCGATATGGATATTAAGTGTATTCGTGTAGTTATCGTTCGGAAGCGGTGTCCGCTTTTACCTTAGATGTCATCTAGCCATTACGGCGCCTGCAATCTACGCAAACTATCAATGAGCTAATTATAATAAAACGGCTTACACACCTTGGAGGCTAATGCCGGTTGGATTCCCAGTGGATCCAATGCTCTCTGCTACTACCACGGATTTACGCGTTACAAGTTTACTAGTCTAGATCTGTGGGGTGGATTGGGGTTCCATGAATAAACTTGCTCATAACCACTCGTATCATCTGATCAATCTATCATCACGGATCGAGAAAAGCTAACGTCTCAAACCTATAATGGCGTCCAAATCAATCATCGGTCATCGGCCACTCTGGAGCATAGTCAACGATTGAACGCACTCGATAAACACGACTATGGTAGACACCGAGGAGCTTGCGAGAGGCTATACCCTCGCGAATAATACACAACGCGATGCAGGAAACTTTCTTATCGAGAAACTTGAGATCACTCCTGGTATGCGGGTTCTTGACGTCGGCTGCGGACCCGGGGATCTCACGGCCCAGATAGCCGAGATTGTGGGAGAGAACGGAAGTGTCGTTGGCATCGACCCGAGCAAGGAACGCATCGCTATTGCAATTGACGAAAGGACCAAGCCGAATCTATCATTCCAAGTAGGAAGAGCTGAAGATCTTTCACAGTTTTCCTCCGGCAGCTTCGATGCTATTTTTGTGAACTCTACTCTACATTGGGTAGAGGATCAACCCGCAGCACTCATGGAGTTCGGCCGCGTCCTAAAGCCAGGAGGCCGCCTCGGTATCTCGGGTGGATCTGGAGACTTTGTCGCTGCACATGAGAGGATCAAGGCCGATGTGCTATCCAGAGACCCTTACCGCATGTATCAGGAGCAGAGCCCTCCGAAATTTCTCAAGAAGGTTGAACTGGAAGACCTTCTTGACAGGGCCATGTTTGGCAAAAGAGATTTTATCAGAAGAAAAATTATCAAGTCAGCCGAGGACGCGGATGCAATGATTAATTGGTTAGATACCAGCTCATCAGGGAAGACATATGGGGGCATACCACTGGAACTACGGCCGAAAGCGAGGGAGGAGATGAAGCACGAATGGGACAAGCTTACGACAAAGGATGGGATTCAAATGGAAATGGAGGTTCTAGTCACCGTGGCTATCAAAAATTGAGTCTTATATATGTTTCTTCTAAGTCAATCGGAACTTTGAAGTAGTCATCTTGGCAGTAAAGGCGTTTTTTGAAAGTCACCGATATCGAGTCTTTCCATGCAACATTACCCTCAAAACTTACGAAAATCGTGACAGTATTCCTTCCATAAGTCCGTTTATTTCCGGGGTGTTTCGTATGCATACTACGAAGTACGTTATGGTCGGCTACGAATCGCGATAGACTTTCACTACATGCGTTCAATTGCCATTTCTTCTGCGCTATGCTAAACATATCGCTGTTCTCCTAAGTCACATAGTCAGATCTCATGCATGCGCCTGAAAACACAATGCGATGACTGCAGGAATAGTCTATGGACCCTGTGAATTGAGAAGGTTTGAGTACATAAATAATATGTACGATCCCAGCTAGTCACTTTGATCGGAAATAAGGCATCTCCACTGCTTCATTAGTGTTAGCATGTCAGATCATCAGACATATCAAGCTGAGAAGAATATGCGCAAATATTATGATATATTTCTTGTGTAATTGACTTCTTGTTACCCTATGTGCATCGAGGTTGTAACCATTCGGTTACATTGCGAACAGATTGTCCAACGACAGACCAACAGGCGCATATAATTCCTTATTTTGGCAGCTACACCTACGTTGTAGTGATATTACACGCTCAAGGAGTATTTTTGGTTTCGGACTTGGCAAAATGATTACTTCGGTTTCTATCATCGGTGTTGGGAACTGTGGTTGCGCATTTGCGGCCGATCTAGAGAATCGTGGTATCAAAGTTCTCTTATACGCCCATCCAAACCACAGCACTAGCGCTGATGCTATCCGAACCAATGGCCACCTAGACTCCATAGGAGAAGTGGAGGGCCGTTTCTACCCAGTCGTAACCACAAGCATGTATGCGGCTCTTCGGTTTTCTACAATCGTTATTGTCGCGGTTCCATCCTTTGCGCAGGACGACATCTTGGCGGAGCTAGAGAAGCATGATGTTAGTAACCATATTATTATCGCGGCAAGCGGAAACTTCTTTACGCTTGTCGCGTGTAACCGTATACGCGCGCGTTATCTTCTTGAAACAAGCGCCTCGCCATTTGGATCCCGCCTACTAGATGGGAAGCAAAGCGAACAAGGGTTAGCTGACTCCGGATACCGAGTTCATGTGCTTGGCTTCAAGTCGGTGATGCCAATTGCCTCGCTACCAACCGACATGGATGAGGACCTTCGTGCAGATATAGGGGTTATCTTTCCGAAACCACTGCAATGGTGTAGTAATGTTATTGAGGTCGCTTTTTATAATTTCAATGGCGTACTTCATCCCATTACTGCGGTCATGAATGCAGGTTGGGTTGAGCATACAAAAGGCGATTTCTACTTTTATCGGCAAGGCATGACACCATCTGTCACGAAGATTATGGAACAGATTGATAATGAGAGGGTTGCTATTGCCTCGCACTACGGACGGGCGACATCATGCCTCAAGCAAATGAATACCTATTACGGCCTAAATTACAACTCACTGAACGAATTTGCCGAAAAGTCGACGCTGCATAGCACGATGAAAGTATGTCCGACAAGCATGCAGCACCGATACCTATTGGAAGACCTGCCATATGTATTAGTACCTTGGTATGAGCTCGGAGTCAAAGCTGGACTGGAATCTCCATTTATACGATCACTTATCCTCTGGTCATCGATGATAAATGGCACGGATTATCTAAAGGTCGGTAGGAATCTCAAGGCCCTAGGGTTAGAAAAATGGTCACTCGATGAGATTGTGGTCATGGTCATGGCTAAATCTGACAAGCTGGACACTGCGTTATCAAAATACGTTGAACGGGATTTCGCGTTTGCGCTCGGGTTGAAATCACCAGAGAATATAGTGGTATCATAGCGCAGCCTTGGAGGTACCAAAACCAAGTGAAACAGTACGATGGCTTCAATAAACTTTAGCAGTCGAGATATATCACAAACTTACGTTAAACTTGTTGGTAGATTTTACCGTTGCTGTTCCCAGATCTGACCTTCCCTAGTAGACGTTTCGAACCTCGTGGGAGTGCTTCTTAAAGAGGTAGGCAAAGCCCTTTGGTGCATGTGAGCTGCAACTTGACTAATAGAAAGTTGAGATATCTACTCGAAGGCCAAGGAATATATACATCATCGGAAGGGAGTCCCCCTTATAATTGTTTAGGCATTTGAATGTAGTCTCGGCTGAATCTCCCGCCGACAGAGAGCTAAGAGGTATTGGCTGGCATTAACCGGGAGAACATCGCCCGCTCTACTCCAACCATTGTCCATCAATTGTTATGGCCATTACTTGATCGAGTATCATCCGACAGGAGTAATAGAGAAGTCTTTGGTGGTATTGATGTCCAATGAGCTGTTTGCTTGATGGGACCCGCGATTGGGTTACAAATCCAATTCGCAGCGTTCTTCTCAGCGTGAATGTATATAAATTTAAGATGGGGCATTAATTTTATACGATCATAGCTTATACCTGAACGGTTACTTGCCCCTATTTAGCTTATGTGATATTCACAATGGGGTTAAAGCTATATCTCACAGCGCTGTTGGCAGCAATTCCACTAAGTCAATGCCATTGTAAGCTAAGTGTCCCGCACTTTATAGCCTCGTTAAATCGCTAACCAATGACTCAAGTTGCTTTTGTGCGTGTTGCTCTGAATGGGGAATGGCAGGCTCCTACACGCTTTATTCGGTAACGAAGATCTCAGTACGCTGGGATAAGTCCACCGCTGATCAAGCTAGCAATAAAACCGAGCATTTCGAGGAAGAATGGACTCCTAACACAAATGTCAACTGGCGAGCGTATACAGATCCTACGTATGCTACCGATTATCCGGAGTCTGTTCGCTGCGGGCGTGACAACATGCGCCATGCAGCGAACACAGAGGTACTCAAAGTCCGGGGTGGTGATACCATCGAGGTAGCACATACGCGCCCTGGCCCTGAGAACTGGTCAGAAGTAGTCTGGGATAACTGTCCTTATGAAAGGGGGAGCTGTATGAGTTTCACGGGTGATACTGAACTTGTAAGTAGTGAAAATGGGAATAATAACGAGGATGGTCCTGGTGATTTTGTTTATCTAGCTGATGACAAGCGCCTCAGAAAATCATGGACCTCAACCATCCTGGACCGTTCGTTGCGCATCTATCTCGGGTTCCCGAAGGCGGAGATATCCAAACCTATGACGGCTCGGGAGACTGGGTTAAGATTTATACACTAGGTATGGAGATGACAGACGATGTGATTAATCCCATCCATTGGCTTCCATGGAACGGCGATCGCTACGAGAATGGTACATACCGTCTCCCATCACGAGTAAGTTTGAGATATCTCGCTCTCTTATGAACTGAGACGCGGTAGTTGACGCATCATAGATCGCTTTTAATATTCCTAAACAGACTCCAAAAGGGCACTATCTTCTTCGGTTCGACTTGGTAAATACGGGCGTCATCCAGCCCGGATTTACTGAGTGGCCGGCACAGCTTTACGCGACATGCGCACAGATTCAGGTTGATAGCGATGAAGAGAGCGAAGCACTCCCGAAGGGTGTACTCATTCCAGAAGCTTTATCTCACTTCGCGCCTGGTGCGTTCTGGCGTCATAAATCGCATCGTCTCATAAAACTAACCTCATCCGTAGGAATGACTACCACACTGACAATGTACCGAAGCGAGAGTCTTGATACAGATTACGTTTATCCAGGTGGCCCATGTAAGTGATACCTCCAGTACCATTTTCTTCTTGTTTCGTTTCCTTTCAGAGCATAATTTGGCGAGAGGAAATATACATAAACTTATAAAGCGCCCCAAATAGTCATCGCTAACATGGAGTGCTACAGTGTGGGATGGTGTGAGCTATGTTCAAGATAAACCGAAAGCCCGCGTGAATGCATGATTCGCAGTACTCCGGCCACAGATTGAGAACTATGCCTTATTATCAGGGAAAAAACGCTTCCCAGTCAAATGATGACAGGGTTGGGTTTCACGATTAAATCTTTTTCACTACCTTCATAATATAAGGCTTATATAGGTTCATACAAGGCATGCTACTGTGAAGAAGCTAGTCATTTCTATGAATCGGTGCTATTCCGCGCTTCCTTGTCGTAGAATTTACACTAAAAGACAACAATTTTGTGGTTCTGCAATTTTCCGCAGCATAATACAGGTCAAGGGGTCTAGTTCCCTTCCTTGTACCTGTAATAATTGTCCGAATCACCATGCTCAAATCGTTTGTGGCAACGTGTAAAGTCGCACGGTCAAATTAAAACTAGTAAGAGATTTTGGGTGTTCGGTGGTCCGTTTCTTGGGCCTTTAGTAAAGTTTGAAACACAAGGAGATCTGAAGCCAATATACCGAGTGATGCTACGATAATTAAACTGGCGCAAGGGGCACCATGTTTCCCAGTTATTCCGTAAATTGGCGAGGACGTTGGCGAGGACGTTGGCGAGGACGTTGGCGAGGACGTTGGTGAGGGAGTCGGCGAGAGTGTTGACGTCGCATAAACGACTCTTGACTATCCGCATGCTCCGGCTGAAATGCTTCAATATAGGAGATAATAGAAGGCTGGCCATCTTTTACTACTCCGATGTACTCTAACTCGGTTATTGTCGCGCTAGTTGGCCGCCAGTCGTGGACGTGCAAAAGCACCGTCCACGAATTCGATAGGTACCTCTCCCCCACCTCCCATGAGGGACGGCAAAAGGGAGCAACACAAGCCACCGCAAATGGAAAATCGTCACTGTAGACTCCATATCTGAGTTGGAACATGCTTTTAACGTTGAGCTCAACCTGAGCAACCTCAAGCGCAGGCATACGGGCGCAGCATCGAGCAAATGCTACGAGCAGTATGTTCAGCTTTTCATTATCCGGAACTAGAGTATATCTAGGTTCATATCCGCAACCTGTTTGCATAAGTTGACGGTGATCTTTGAAGTATTCGAAGGCCGCTACTCGTTCTTCCTTCGTATCTCCGTAGCCCGGCGGTAACTGGGTGCAATCTAGCACGCACTCATCTAAGTTGAGGTTAAAGTAGTTAGAACCCTCGGTTTGAAGCAGCCAACTTCCATCAGGGTAGTAAATTGCCATCTCAACCAGCAATCTAGTCGTACTTTGCCAACACAGCTGTTCTGTTGGCCCGGCATTTGGTGGGTCAAATAGAGATGGACCGAAAGAACCTGAGAGATGGATTTGGTCGCAGTGTCTTGTTAGTTCTCGCATGGCATGACTTAATGGATCGGGTTTACCGAATTCGATAAGCCTGGGTAACGCATGAGTGGGTAAAAGGATTATAGGCCGTTTGAGACGGAAGCGGAAATCCTTTACAGATGATGGCAAGCGCTTGGCTTTAATGACTTGCACAAGTTCATCGCGGCATTGCTTGTCGATGCTATAATAATGACCCCATTGACAAGGTCCGGCGTTATCGAGCTGCCACCAAACACTTTCTAGATTTGGCATACTAGAGGCGAGTATCACTCCCATTCGAGGATGCCAGTAATACCAGCCTGGTTTTAACTCGAAACTTCGGACGAAGGGCAAAGCTGGAAGATCTTCCGCATCGGCGATAAGGTCGATCGCTGACAAAGGCGGATATTGCACATTGTCTGGACGGGGCCGTTCAAGCCGCACCTGGCTCAGTTGATCACAACGTCCTGAATTTGTTAAAGTCAGGGTGACGTTTCCCCTCTCGAGGGACGCTTCGGCCCAAGCACTGCTAAGAAAATCCCACAGCCGTCTCAGCGGAGCTAATGTAGCTGTCGTATCCACGCGACTATGTTTCTTCGGCATAGGAAGATCTTCGCAGTATGACTTTTGCACCGCCAGGTCTATGATGAGGTTTCGTAGGGCAGGTCGCCTCTCAAGCCTCCAAATACGTTCGAACTCATGGATGCCTGCACCCTCCGTCCTGATTCTTATCTTCTTGAAGGTACGCATTTCTACCGACCTTTGGAACATACGCGAGACAGTCGCAATGTCTGGTAGCTCATCGTTGGAAAGAAAGGAGACAATTAGGTCGACAATTTCTGGAGAAAGTTTATCCATGGCGGCTTAGTTGGGTGGCGTGTTTGAGAACGTAGGAATGGAAATAAGTCCAAAGTATTGATAACACAGCTGGGATCGGGAAAGAATTGCGATAAATACAGGTGATGACAAGAAATGGGATAAAGCATGAGTTACTATAGGTGGCCAGGTGACATACAAATACCATGACGGACCTATCACAAAATAAATAACATGGCAAACTTTAGGTGGCAAGCTGTGAAACTCAACATCACTTAGCTGCTTTAACTGAAACCTGTGGTCGTGCGAGCCAGGTTCCTTAGCCCAAGGCTGATTTTCCTTGGGTGTAATAGTGAAGTAGTGTAAGTGGTCGTAAACCACTTACTGAGGTCAAGTTTCGCGTGAGGGGTTAGTAATCAAGGGGGTCTTTGTGATCATTGTTGTACGGACCCAGCCACACAACACCTCAATTTTTTGGACCTCACCACTTGATTTTTCTTTTCAAATAAATTCATCATTGGATTTCCTTCTAAGATACTTGATTATCTACTGCTTTGCGTGATCACGCGAGTCCCCATCGAAGTAGCTAGATTTTACATGTCTGGGATGCGTAATATTTGGATTTCCTCCTTGACTGAGGATCATGAGGTTTGCAGTTACCCGTGGCCGCTTTAATAGACGAATTCTGCTCGTGGATGCTCGACATCAAGAAGTAATAACAGTGTAACAGCTCCTTTGTCAATTGTAACTACGTGTAAGAGGGATGACATGAAATCATTCAAAGTTTGGCTTGACGCGCCTCCTGGCTCCAAAGTAACCTAGTACCATCGCTTGACGACGAGGCGAGGATGGGCGGCGTCCCTCGAACAGCATCCCTTTCGGATATAAAAGTTGTCTTGGATTGCATAGTGGCGGAGGCCGCTACCTTGGACAGAGTTATTCCCTTGCATGCTACGACGTGTCTATGTATTGTTTCGGGCGCATAACAGTATTAAAGTTTTAGTGGTTGGCGACCATCAAGGCTGTATTTCCTGTGTTTCAGTACTTCGTAGCGAGGAAGGGAAAGTGTAATTATATTGGCCAAACTTGAACTTTCATATTAATAGATGGCAAACAATTTGAAAATTAAAACCGAACGAGCTCCCTTTCAATTTATAGTCCACTTTATTATGCTGTCACTCAAATCAATGCTTCCCGTTGATAAGTCTCTTGAAAGTTTCCCCCGATCGTTTTAATTTCCATCTATCAGAAAGACAAACTTAGTAAGTCATTCACTCTGAAGAATAGTGCTATGTACACAGTAAGTTACCAAGACAATATATGGTTTGATATAGGTTTCACAAGGGATGTCGGTGTATTACGATAGGGAGGTACGAAAGTAGCACCGGATATTAACGCAGCGAAATGGCACCTCGACCACCAAAGCTGTAACCAAGGCGTTTTTGACATTGCAGTGCCTCTCCTAACAATGCAACTACGAAGAAGTGAACGAGGGACGTAAAATTTGCATCAGAGAAAGTCCTGGCAGCCCAATTATTCTAATAAGGGTAGACAGATTCCATCTTATTAAGTAGCGGTTAAGGTTTGGCGACGGGAAGACTGTTGGTCAAGTCATTTGTCGTGGTACAAAGATGATTGTCGCTTCGGAGTAAGAATCTAAATCAAAGTAGCGTGATGTCTCATTCTTTAACGATATGAACAGGGGCGGCTGAATCAAACATGCAAGCGAATTTGATGGCGTTTTAAGACAGCCAAACTCCCACGTGCCAAGACAAACCCGTTAGATAAGCAACGGCGGGTCATGCAGCTAGCCGCGCAAGCTCCGGACCGGAATTCCCAAAAGAGGTTGGGAAGAACAGGATCGGTTGGTGCCGCCTCCACGCGTGTGGATGCGCAGCGCAAGGTGAAAACCGAGTAATGCATCGCTTTCCAATAGTGAGACAGCTGTGGTCTTCGGGGCAGCTCATCAACGAGAGCGGAGCTAAGCAATTAGGATGGAGGTGGGCGTCGCTGCAGGACAGCTGGGTCCACAAAAGGCTGGGGCACCGCGGTAGACGAGATAGCAGTAGAGGGGCATCCTGGGGAAAAGAGGATCCATCAGTATGGAGACAGGGGTGATTTCAAAAGTGGGCGAGAGCGAGCATACTTGTAGCTGGTCTTCCTGCAGCGTCTTTGATGACAACCTCGGAGATCGATGCTGGCGCCAAAGTGTACGATTTGCCAGTTGGCTGCGTGGAGGGTGGCTTCAAAGTTCCCTTGAAGAGTCTCCGTTTAGGTGGTCCTGCCGGGAGGTGGGCGGTGGGACGTATTTCTTTCTCGGTCAAGGGCATGTTGAGAACTTCAATTGATATTTTGGAAAGGAATTGGCTGACAAACACCAATCACCTGAGCTGGTCTCGAGAGATGTCTTCTAAGATTTTAAAGCCGTTGGCGCAATATAGAAGGTTATGCAAAGCATATGTGTCCGGCTTACGTGTGACGGCTATCTGCCTCATCACGTTTGTGTGAGAGTGTTCGTAGTTGTTAGGCGATAATATGGCGAATATGGTTCATGCGTGTATAGCCAAAGCTGGACTTTCCTCCTCAGAATTGGATAGAATTCGGGGGTTAATTTGCCCAGGTTTCAAGGCCATTAAAAGCAAATAATTCATCAATCGATCAACGGTTGCGGATTGGACAAGAAATCGTCATTGGCTGTGGTGCAATAAGCAGATAAGAAAATTGAGAACTTATAATTGGCCGCCTAGTCTTGGAGTCTGTAAATTTTCATGACCAGTCATTTGACAAGTTGCGATTTTCGGCATTGAATCCCAATGCTGTTGAATCCCGGCAGGCTAAGAAAGCCGCCCACAAATGATATCGTCAATGTACCAAAGGCACAATATATTGGAGCTGCGTCTTAATAATCGTACATGAGTCAGCAAAACACCATGATTTCTCCGGAAATGGTAAGGGCGTTTGTCAAAGAGTTACTGCAGCAAGATCGCAGAGACTTGACGAGTTCAAAGGTTCAATCGTGAATGGCGGGCTAGGTCCACACCTACCCCTCATTCTCGAGTCTTGGCGGCATAGTGGCTTGGCCATTTTAAGTTAGAGCGGGCCGGGTCAGGTGCAGGGTCAAAAACACAGTGCAGCTGGACCAATCGAGGCATCAACCGTCGCTGCTTACCACAGGTACCATACAGACTGCTGTCGAGCTGTATGCCACCTAGCCCGCCTAACGCTTGAACCTCTAACTCTCATTGCGTGGCTCTCGCACATCCTCTCTGTTCGTTCTCGATCGTACCTGATCATGCCCAAGACTCCTCTTCCGCGACAACTTCTACCTATCACCTCCCATGCACCTCGATTCGCGAGATTCAATTGGGACAACACCGCAAACCGCCCTGACGTGCACTTGGCTGGTGACTATCGAGCTATATCGCCGCATGCATACCTAGGTGGCCAAGCCGTACAGTGCAGCACAGCACATCCCCCAAGCCCGCAAGCCACGATCCGGTCAAGCGCAAGCGTCCCAGCTAGTTACCAACCAGAGCGCGGTTCGTCGAGCTCCAGTGGATGCTCCTCGTGGCCGGTGTGGATGGCACAGATGGTTGGTCGGTTTGCCGTTTTTAGTACCAGAAGCAAATTTTCAACACGTCTGATTTGATTGAGTCAAGGGAGTCCATTGTCTCTTGCGCCCTTGATTCTCCCGCCTTTTTATTAGTTCGAGACCCCTCCCTCACCCAATTCCTTCCGTGATCGGTGTGCCTGAGTGCCTGAGTTTCCCTTTCACCGCGACACCGAGACGTCCAACCGCCAAAAATAACGAAACCGGCTGAGGCGGAGAAAAAAAAAATTAAAGCGCCCCCAGACATCAGTCAGCAGTCCAGCCCAACCCAGCAGCATTGGTCGGCGCTGCTGCTGCTGCGGATCGGACCCTGCTTCTCGGCCTTTTTCTCCGGACAAAGTCGCCTTTCCCTGCTGCCATTGAATGCATGGATGGCCACGTTGTCGTCGGCGGCGGCGCCCCCTCGGCCCCGTCCATGAGCCCGACTAGTCCTATGAGCCTCCATCGCCACGACTCCATCAAGCGGAAACGCAGTACCGTCGAGAGCAGCCCGGGGAGTATCGGCGACGAGGACCAGTCCCTGATCGAGCCCGAGAAGAAGAGACAACCCGGAGTCAAGCGTGCGTGCAATGAGTGTCGCCAACAGAAAGTGAGTCAAACATCAACACCTTTAGCGTCATCACCGCGAATCACTACATCCGTCGTCAATGAGGCCAATGGCAACCGGCTGGACTCGAGATACACATGGTCGGCCCTTAAACCTATTCACGACACACTTGACGCTGGCTGTACCTTGTTTGAACGGCACCCCTGCGTCGTCTCCAATATCGTCTCTACGTCCTTCAATGCTTTATGTAGCCCGTGAGGACACACGACGTGTATCTTAAGATACGCATCATCTCAATTCCCCGAAACGTGTTAGGGCTAACCGGTACCACCGCAATTGTCTCTAGTTACGGTGCGATGTTGTACAGACTCCGTTCCAAAGTTGCTCGCGCTGCAACCGTCTCAAGCTCGAATGCAAGATCGAATCCAACTTCAAACGTGTTGGCAAGCGTTCTAAACATGCCGAAATGGAAAAGGAGATCGATCGCTTACGCCGGAATATTGCTCAGGCCAAAGCACAGGGTTATGTCGTGGATGAAGAGGAGGATCTCCAATCACAACTACAGTCACCCATCGCCAATAGCACCTACTCCCACACACGAAACCCTTCCCTCATGGGGTCTGATGAGGCCGTGACGTCGTTGCTGACACTCAAGAGGGGTGGCTCTTATACTATGAATGCTACTCACTATGCTTACGAGCTGGAACATGTGCGTTTAACCGAGCAGGACGTGCATGGATTATTCCAAGAGTTCTTTACCTGCTATCACCCCTTTCTCCCATTCCTCAATGAACATCAATCGCCCGATCTATACTATCAACAACACGCCCTCCTCTTTTGGACCATTATAGCCATTGCGTCTCGTCGCTACTCCCCGAAGCCTACAATATTGCAAGAGCTATCCAATGGTCCACTCAATAGGCTGTTATGGGGAACGGTGGGAGACGTGCCCAACAGTTACTTTGTCGTAAAGGCCTTATGTCTTTTATGTACATGGCCTTTACCGACGAGTACGACAACGGCAGACCCAACACATATCTTATGTGGCGTGATGATGAAGGCTGCAACGGGCATAGGTATGCACCGGCCCAATCATACCCAGGATTTCTCGAGGGTTTCTGTAGAGCTCAACAAAGACCAGCTACACGATCGAGTTACCACTTGGGCTGTATGTAATATCGTTGCGCAGTCCATCGGCACTGCTTATGGCCAACCAGCAACTACTTTATATGACTGGACGCTAGCAATCCGTCCCGGCGAAGACGGCCCTTTCACATTAGCGCCGGAGCTGGAGGCGAGGTTGCGCATAGAGAGATTTGCTGATAAAGTCTCGAAGGAGATGTACAGTAATGCTAGCGATCCTAGGGGTGTTGCCGGTGACGAGCATAGAGCCATGCTAATGCGCGTGTATCGACGAGATTTCCAAGAATTGCAAGCCTCCATCCTCTCACAACATCTATCTCCTATTGTTGATGCCCATCTACAAGCCGCAAATGTACATCTCCGCCTGGCTGGTTTCTTTGATTCCAGCACTACACCAGGCTATATGGATGACTTGATGGGTCTTTGGCGGGCCGTGTCTGCCTACCTAGATCTACTATTCGTGGAATCCAATCAATACATCCTGGTGTATGCCACTAACTACCTTCAGCAAATGCTTGTTGCTTGTGGGTTCGCCTTGTTGAAATTGATGAGGTCTTTCTTTGCCAAGACAATAGATGGTGCCAGAGGTCGATCGCTTTTCCACAAGACGATCAATGCAATCCGCAAAACCAGCATTGTGGACAACGATCTGCCATGGCGTCTAGCAGAGCTCATGGTTCAAATGTGGAACGGCGCACGGATTGAAATTAGTAACAAGACACGTTACGATGATGACACGCCAGTGGCAATCGACGATAGCTTACAGCTGAAGGTACGATGTAGACACAGTATGAGTCTAGTCTATGACTCAATCTGGCGTTGGAGGGAAGAGTATCAAGCGCAAGGACGGGGACTTGACTGTAAGAACGCTCTCTCGGTTGCCACCCAGCCTCTCCACATGAGAGAACATGCTAATATCCATTAGCTCTCAAACAAGCTACTAACCCAGACTCCGCTAACGAGTCCTCAGCATCATCCACCCATATGGATAGCACTCTTTTAGCACAAAACAACGTGTCAACCATTGGGCCCATTACAAATAACGGCGGCTTAACTCCTACCCCACAACATAGCCTTAATGCTGGAGCTAGCAGCATGATCGGCCTAGGCTACGGGAGCGAAACGAACTACGATTTTTTTGATCCACAGCACTGGGTCCTTGATGGGCTCCTTGACTTTAACTACACGTATAATCAACCGTTAGAGGGCATGTAAGATGAGGCCTCGCGAAGAGACGATAATCATATATGGAAGAACGCATATGTTCTATTGGTCGGGTAAAATAACGAGTAATCTAGTCGCTCATAGTATAACCCAGACAAGACGATATCGCGCCGAGGCAAGGAGAGGAGATGACTGATGATTTAAGTGTAGGATGACCTGAGATTGTTCGATTCATTACGCTACATGGCGTACGGAGCCTGAGACTCGTTCCGAGTTTCCTCTATGTTTAGGGGAGGAAATTCCCAGCATGGGTGGCTTGTACTGTGTTTGAGGTATATATATCCGTGTGTAGCATGTTCATTGTTTGGGTTCTGTGGATGGCTGGCTTGATACACTTTTGCGTAGGTATTCATTAATACAAAACAGTTTGTGTAAACAAAATTTAAGCATATCTTTTCGAGGGTGTATGCTTACTGAGAATACTTGTTCGAATCATTTCTGACTACACCCATGATGCTTGGTCATAGGAGCAAAATGTTGTTTGCGTATGGGGCTTCCTGGTATGTCACACAACAAGTAAGATCCGATCAGATACATACAGCTATGTCACTCGATGGTGTGATCTAATCCAACTGAATCTAGTTGAATGGGAGTTGAAATATAATGTGTTTTGCGCAGGCCAAGAGTAAGAGTTCACGAAGTTGAGCTCGATGAGACGGCGTATACATTCGAACGGCGGGTTTACGTCAAACCTAGTAAAGCGGCCGTGAAGAGCTCTTGAGCATCTATCAGATCAATATGTAATGCGCCCAATTTGATCACCGCGCGAGGTAAATACCATTATTTTGCGCGTCTTATCCTCAATCGTGATGGTAGTATATTCACTATAAAACCACGATGGATCGTGATCCGGCAATGTTAATGCCGATATTTTCCGCTGCATCCGGACAATTTAGGTCCGCTCATAGGCTGGCTGCTCCACCGATTCTCGGCTTCTTCCCCCGACCTCATGTGTTCTAGGTGGCGCGGGGCGAAATACGTGATTTGCCATGCAGTCAAGTGAATATCTCGAAAAAGCATCGGAGGCATGTTTATAAAGAAAAACTAAGTAAAATCGTACCTTTCAAATTCATAAACACATATCTGAGAACACATACACGCCATGTCTCCCTCCGCTATTGTCGGGTCGAAGTCCTACAGTATCGCCTCGATACCCGCAGATGGTATCGGCCCCGAGGTTGTGGATGCGGCAATTGAGGTCCTTAACAGTCTAGCTGAGACGTTAGGCACTTTTGAGTTGAACTTCACCCATTATGACTGGAGCTCTGAAACATATAAGAAGACCGGGAAGTACATACCGGATGGCGGGCTTGAACAGCTGAGAAAACATGATGCGATTCTTTTTGGCGCCGTTGGTGCACCAGGTACGTCGCAATCCTTCATAGCCCATTCGATATTACGGGGAAAAGCACGGAATGTTGCTAAAAGGTTACAGATGTCCCAGATCATATCTCCCTCTGGGGTCTGAGGTTGGCTATCTGCCAGCCCTTTCAACAGTATGCCAACGTTCGTCCTACCAAGGTGTTCCGCGGTACGCAATCACCTCTCCGCAACTGCAAGACGGGAGATCTAGACTGGGTCATCGTCCGCGAGAACAGCGAAGGTGAGTATGCCGGACAAGGCGGCCGATCTCACGTAGGAAAGCCCTGGGAGATAGCCACCGAGGTAGCCATGTTCACCCGGCATGCCGTGGAACGCATCATGCGATTCGCCTTCGAAACAGCGCAGAGCCGGCCCCGCAAGCTACTGACAGTCGTCACCAAGAGCAACGCGCAGCGCAACGGCATGGTGCTTTGGGACGAGATCGCCGCCGAGGTGGCTAGGGACTTCCCGGACGTGACGCAAGATAAGATGCTCGTCGACGCCATGACGTGCCGCATGGTTCTGCAGCCCTCGTCGCTCGACACCATCGTGGCCACGAATCTCCACGCCGATATCCTCTCCGATCTCGCGGCTGCTCTTGCGGGTTCGATCGGCATTGCGCCGACGTCGAACCTTGATCCCACGCGGCAGAACCCCAGCATGTTCGAGCCCATACACGGCTCGGCTTTCGATATCACGGGAAAGGGAGTCGCCAACCCCGTCGCCACCTTCTGGACGAGCGCGGAGATGCTCGCGTGGCTCGGCGAGAAGGATGCTAGTTTGAAGTTGCTGGACTCGGTAGAGCGTGTTTGTGAGAAGGGTGTCGTAACTGCTGATCTTGGCGGCACGGCAAAGACGGCTGATGTCACACGAGCTGTCATTGAGGATATCACTGGCTCCTATGGAAAGCGGCTTAGTTAGCTTAGGCGTTAAATAGAATGGATATGTTAATACTCATCACCAGCTACTGTTTATTGTACCTATTCCAATGTTCATGTGGTCTAGTCTGTACAGGGGTGTTGGATTAATACATAGTTAGGGTTGGGATAAAACCAGCCCTGTTAGGTATTTCTGTTTACAGGGGTAAGTGAACTATACCTATTTTGGTAAGGATTTTTTACCCTTGCAGATAAAGGTACTTACTGCTATATTTACCGCTATATAATAATACACTATACTATACTATATAATATACTACACTCGAATAAGGCTATTGCAAAGGGTATTTTTTAAAGGGTTCCGTAAGGTCTGGCGGTTAAGTATAAAAGCCCTTTGTATAACTTTTAAATAGCTTTTTAAATAAACCTTTATATATATAAACCTTTATATATATAAACCTTTTTATATATAAACCTTTATATAAACTTTTTTATATAGCTTTTTATATAAATTATTATAATTAAAAATATTAAATATTTTATTTATAACTAGCATAACTATATTTAAATGTTATATTATAATGTTTACTTTATAAAAGCTTAAATTTATTAAATTATTAGTTATAGTAATAATTAAGTTTATAAAGCTATATTTTATTAATATAAAGCATAAAATTATAAGGGCCCTTTTTTTGCTTTTAGCTTTATTAAAAAAATCTAACTAGTTAATTTTATTAAACAGTTATATAAAAACTATTAAATGTTTTAGCGCAAAATTTTTATTACTTTATTTAAAAAATAATATAGCTATAAAGTTATTTATAATATTTTTAAACGTTTTAATTATAAGCGTTATTATATTTATGTTAAACTTTTTTTTACTTTTAAATAAATAGTTTAATAGCTAGCTTTTATTAAAAAATATAAAAACTAAACTTTTAAATAATAAGGTTAAATTTTATAATTAAATAAAATATAAATTATAAATAGCTATTATTATAAAGCTTAAATAATTAAATTATTAAGCAAAAAATTTAATAATAAATGTTTTATTAATTATATTTAACAATTTTAAAGCTAAATATTTTAGGGCTACTTTTTTAATATTGTTAATAAAAGCTTAAATATATTTTAAAAAAAAGATTAAAAGTATATTATTTTAGTTTTATATTATAAATATATTATTTTTATAATTAATAGTTAAATTTAACTTTATATATATAAAAACAAATATTATATTTTTATATAAAATAATGCTTTAAGTTATAAAGCTTATAAAACTTTTAATAATTTTAAAGAACGTAATATTTATATAGTTTAATAGCTTTTTTTTTTGTTAAACTTTAATTTAATTAAAACTATTTAAAACTAAATAAAAAACTAGATTATAAAAAAGCATAGCTTTAAAAAGCAAACGTATAATTACTTAAAGCAGTAAGTAATAAAAGCTTAGGAAATAATACTAAAAAATTAGCTACAAAATCTATTTATAAGTATAAGTACGCGTTATTAAAAAGTTTGCAAGGTAAAAGGAGGCCATATTAATTATTAGTACTAAATAAATAGACTGCTATTAAATTTACATATAAATTGCCTGTGTACTTTACTTTTTAGTAGGATTTACTTGTTACGCTAGGCAAGGGTTGGCGATATTTTTAATACTTTGTGGGGTCTGGGTTGATAGGGGGGTATAATAGTAGGTCTGAAAAGCGCCCTGTGAGCATCCTTGGTTGTGGATAATGTTCCATTTTATACCTGCTATGAACAAAGGGCCGACCGGTTATTCAAGAGCTAAGTAGTACAGGTACGTATACTACATCACATGCCAATACTTAGAAATGTACTATTGTGCAGCTTGTTTCTTTCCTCCAATGATTAGAATCGAATCTGTTCTTATCACAACCTTAAGAGTACAAACTTGAAGAAAATCTGCCGTTGCGTTTTTGCGGCCCGCCAACTAATTCGCCCGTGACTCAAACGATTCAGAAACACGGTCGGCTTGGCGAATTGGGGTCGAATCGTGATGGTGACAGTAAGGCGAAAGGTAACAGCTAATTACTTGGTATGCGTAGACTTGCAATTACCCCCAGGAGGAATAAGTCGAGTATCAACAATCTCTAAGATGAGGCGCTTGGGTGATCATCGGATCGTTTCAACTGCATGCTCCCGTACGATCTAGACACATATAGCCCCCATCGCATGTTTATACGATGTAGTGTCTAATAGTTAAGCGAGAAACTGCGGCTATTCGAGCAGATTGAGGTAACCCTCTCCAAAGTCATTGGGGTCTAGTTAGAAAACACATTATCAAACCGACGCACCAGGTCGACTCAACATTCATATCTAAACCAATGATGATGAGCCTGTCATTGGTATTGCGACGAGTACTATTAACAAGCTGACGCACTCTAAGAATGCATATCGAAGCGGCTTTCTAGACTTAAGGGGTGTCAATATATGGGCCATTGACATACATAAGGTCTTCATTCTTCAAACGGGTGCAACTTTGCAGCAGGAAATACTACGTCGGTTATTTAGAGGCTATGCTAATGTATCTCTGCCGAATTGATTTATGATCTGGCCGCACATGAAAAGGAACAATCTGTCATTACTATTATAGTTTTCGTGATAATTTGCTGTGCCACTAAGAGACACATTTAATCCTCACCCTAGGGAAGTCTTAGACGGACATCATCATGATCACTACCCCATTCCCGGCGTCGACTTCGACTTCGGCCGGTATTTAGGTCGTCAAGCTACCGCCATAACAATGTCTGCCTCTATCGAGGCAACACGGGATAGAGGCGGAAGAGAAACAGAAGTAACTGAGTCTCCTCTCCTAGACACGACCATGGCACCGACGTCTACCTCAGATGGGTATCCGCCGTTGACAACACTATTCACCCCCGACCCGTCATGCTTGAGCTTTTATATGACCAGATGCAGTTCTCGTGGTCGTTTTGGCGGAGACGGAGGCTGTGCCGCCATGGCCTTTCCGCCAGCTGGCTGTCTGGACGGGAATAACGATACAGCTACCAGAAGCTCTCTATCATGCTACCCCAGATCCTCTGGTGGATATGGCCTCCTTACCTACTCTCCAGGGTATTTCTGCCCCGTTGGGATGACTACAGTGGACAGCATTTCCGTCTCGAGTGGTGCTTGGTGTTGTTTAAGGTAAGAGCCCTGAGTTCGGTATAATACACCACTAACAGTAAGGGGTACAGTGGGTTGACTTGGTCGAGTAGTATTTGCCTTAAGACCACATCTCAAGCGACATTTATATCAACCGACTTCAATGACTGCACGTACGAAGAATTAAGGACTGTCAACGGACAAGCCTTCTTGAATGTTATTACAATGTCGGCGGACCCAATACGTTTGGACGGGCAAAGGTTTCCAACGACAACGCCTTTTACCTCCGAAAGCTCTATATCGAATACGAAGACGATAATATATACTACTGGGTCTGCTGGCTCATCAATCACTCAAACTAAAGATGTGCCAAGTAATCAACGCTCACTATCTCAGACGGCCGAGGTCGGAATAATTCTAAGCAGCGTTCTCGGAACTGCCTCCCTTCTGCTATTAGCATTCTTCTGTATCCGGAGGCGTAGAAAGGCAACAGAAGCTAAGAGTGTTCTATTTAAGCAAGCGGTTAAGGAGGAACCAGACAAGTATATTGGCAAACCTGAATTGGAAGGAAGCAAAGCCTACGTTTACACCACCAAGCCAGAACTCGACGCTACAGCGATTCGCGCTGAACTCGAGGGTGACAATGGAGAGCCTCACGGCGATGGCGTATATATACTGAAACCGGAACTCGAAGGGACTGTTGGCACAGAGAGAAATAGGGGTGCGTATGTTAGGAAGAAACCGGAATTGGAGGCGGCGTCGAAACCATGCGCTGTAACCACGCAGCACAACATTGCCGAGTTAGAAGCTGTGTCTCTAAGCACAGGAGGTGGACTGGTGTAACAAGGGCTTAGTTTCAAGGGGTTGAAACAATATTAGAATTGCAGGACATCAAGGAGGTTTTGTCCATTTCGCTCCTGTTCTTGCAACTAGGTAATCAAGTGTGGCTGAATAGCTCAGCCCACCTGCGTCTGCCACCCTTTTTGGCTGGGGATGCCACCAATTTCCCGCTTGTACAGACGATATACGTACATACAATTAAGCAGCCCCAAGTGCTTTCCTAAGTCCTGTACTTCGTATTCCGTAGCATCAAGTTATACAACGTAAAAACGCATGCGTTTACAAATCCAAGTACAGGTATAGCCTTTGAACTACTAAGTAGCATACCATTTACGCCGATAACCTAATTATATAGTAAAAAAAACAACACAGTTCCAAGGTTGATTTATTAGTTACTACATACATACAAGCAGCCAAATGCCCAAGCACCGAAGTCACGCAGAGGTATAGCCTTTGCTGTGAATCTAACTACTTAAGTAACTATAAACGGCTGAAGTGGCGTATGTTGACTATATAAATGGGAAATTAGTGGCATCCCCAGCCAAAAAGGGTAAGGGAGTTTGGCTTTCTCTCTATGATTCAGATTCATGTACGAGAATTTAGGGGGCTAGAATATAGCTAGCAAAGGACTGCCTGATAATTCATTTTTTCTGAATACGCTGCCTGATGAAAATTTACTACTCTCTCTCGTTCCAACCTATTATATCATGAGTTCCATTAACTAGTTTGCGTAGTGTCTCCTTATGCAGGAACATCGGTAATCTCGAATGTTTGGCTATATGCTACAATATTATTTTGGGAACAGCCTCTCAGGCTTCATTAAAAATGACATGATAAGCGTGAGTCCGCCAGCTGTGAGAGAGATTATATACGAGTTTGACATGGCTTTCACGATTACATGAAGAGCACGCTCTTGTTGTTCTGGCGTGAACGAAGGTACCCCACCGCTCGAAGCGACCGAGATGGCCTTCAGGATAACACTTCGCGGGACATCCGGGGCAATCTCTTGCAGACCACTCGCGGCCTTATTAAGAAATACTGCGTTCGAAACCACCAGGGCGACTCCGGGTCCGGCAAGCTGGGCAAGGGTGCAAAATCCAACGGCGACTGGAGCTAGTGAACGTTCGACCTTGTGTTGTATGACGGTGAATGAAAGCTGGATGAAAGCACCGCTGCCGGCACCAATAAGTATCGAATAGCCCCAGATGCGTGCATCTGATGTGTGTTCGTCGACAGTGTATAGCAGCGCGCTTCCGATGATACAGAATACGCCAGCGAAAACATACCATGGCATGTAGTAGGGCTTCTTGCCCATGACTGCACCATTTAGAAGTGCTAGTGCAACGTTAAAGGCTATAAAGGGTAATAAATTTACACCCGCTTGCAGCGCGTCGTCGGATCGTACGAATTGATAATACAGCGGAATGAAATAAACAGGAACAAATATGCTCGTGGATGCTGCCGCTGTTGCGAGGAACATCAAGATCATAGTCTTGGAACGTAGGAACTCCAGTGGGAAAATCCGTTTGCTGGGTGACGTAGTAATACAAAAGATTTGTTGAGCGAAGAAAATGAAGAAGAGGGAACCAGAGACAACAAATAGGGCAATGCTGGCGCCGCTACTCCATGCCCAGATCGTCCCTCCAAAAGCGATGGCGATGAATCCCGTTGCGAAGAAGCCAGATAGTAGAATACTCCCAAGGTAGTCGATAGAGCGAAGCGTTGGCCAGAACTTGTGGTCTCCCAAGGGTTTCGATGAGGGTAGTAGGAAGAGGTATACTGGGGCACAAACACCACCGATGACGAGATTGAGGTAGAATGACTATCATATTGGTCTATATAAGCGCAGTTACTAAAAGGATGAACGCAATGACTTACCCATCGCCAGGTTGCAGAACTGTTGGTGAAACTACCGCCAATAATTGGACCTAGAATAGTGCCAAGGCCCCATGCCAGGCCAGTGAAGCCAAGATACACGGGCCGCTCTTGTTCAGTGGTCTGTACGGACAGTAACACCAAGACCCCCGTGTACATGCCCGCGCCGCCGAGACCACATATAGTGCGACCGACAATGAGGGCATTCATATTCGGCGCGGCACCACAGACAGCAGATCCGACTTCGAATATCAGCACGCATATGATATACAAGGGCTTAGCATCAAAGTACGCGTAGTATTGTCCCCTGTTAGGCATGATGAGTATCTCGATAGATGAGACATAAGACACATGAGAGATGAGAACGCCACCTAACTAGACGGCACGTACCACAGCAAGTTCGTGCTCGAAGCACCCAGGAGGAATGCTACAGGTAGCCATGTGAGCTTGTCTACAGACTGGAAGTCCCTGACGACAGCTGGTTGAATGTCGGCCACAATGGTGTTGTCGAGCGCGAAGAGGAAAGCCGAAGAAAGGATCGAAATGACGATAAGTATCCAAGACAGACCTGTAGCTTTCCGCGGACTAACAGGCGTTTCCTCAGCGGTTGACTTTTCATTTTCTGATGTTTGGCTTTCTATTATGTTGTCGGGAGGCGCCATTTCAGACTGACTACTTCTCGTCATTTGGAGGAGGTTATTACGGTGAAAGAAAGAAGAATTGGTCCTTGTCAGGAACTATGTACCTGAGATTGGCAATAGATAACACCTTCACGGAGCTAATCTGACCACCTAACCTTTATTATACAAGAAACCCTTTGTCGTGCGTATGCCTTGTGTGACACTGTGTATTAACACAATGCCCTTCCGGATGACATGTATGAGACTGATAGGCGAAGACTGTGTACATTGAATATTCTACTCGCGCCTCGTTTAAGAACCGTTCGACCACCAACTCTGGCTATTCATCTACTCACGTCAACTCGCAGTATTTGACTAAATCTGGTCGCGTCATTGACGAACAAGCCTTCGAAAGTGGAGTAGTGATACCCTACACAAATTAAGCTGCAACATTGTTGGCACCTCACGCGACGAACATCCTTCAATGGTAGGTAATTGGATCTGGTGTGGCATTGCAGGCGAACAGAAGAATAAAGCTTCAATGTGACGACACCGCCACAGAGGTGCGTGATAGTGGATAGTAGAACCCGTACATACCCATCACACCCTCCTATCAGAGATGTTTCGGCAAGTTACCCGCGCTGGGTAAGGCTTTCGGGACCCGCTATATAGAGTAGGACTCTAGACAAAGTACAGATTAGTATACATGCATTGCAGGGGCTTTCGGCAAAGACGGGCGGGCAACGGGAATCCCGTCAGCGACTTGTCACTTGCTAACGATCTGTATCCGTCGTGTGATTTGTGTGATAGTGTAGATTTGATACCCACCTGCCTAACTAGCTCTAGGTAAGCTTACCCACTTCCAACCTCAGCCGCCTTAACACATATCATATAGGTACACCTAGTAAGGCAACTACCGTGACAGAACAACCTAGCTGTCTCGAGGTTCGGGAATTTCATGTCTGGAACTTTTATTTTTAGGATCCCTACTAAGCTTACAGTTGATGGCTTCAAGGGTAACTACCTAGTAGTACGGTACTACTAGTACCGGGCGTCATACAAGTCTATCTACACAATTCTAACAGGAAGTACGATTATTGATTTAGTAACCAGGGGTTCCTTGAATTAAAGAATGGATGAACGCGTAGTTGATATTTGTGTAGCGAACGAGAAGAATAGCTTAACATATAATAAATAACGAGTTGACAGGTTCGATCCCACCGTCTAACTACTCCCTAGGGCATACCAAAAGTCACTTGATATGTGCGCTTGAACGCTCCATTCATTATTCATCCACGACCTCAAAAAATCCCCCAACTTCCCCAGACGCCCCGTCGCGGCATCTAGTAGATGCTTATTCATCCTCGGCAAACCAGGCGTAGGCAATGGCGTCGTCGTCATCACTACCAGACGCACCTTGGGTTTCAACCTTAGGTTCTCGTGCCACTACTGCAGTTGTTGTTAGTGATAGTTTGATGATGAAATAATGCGTGTATAACTTGCCATCCTCAGAAGCAGAACGTGGGACTGCGGCACCAAGTGCGACTGACGCAAAGACGGCGATGAGAAAGGTAGAGAATTGCATCTTGGCGTTGATTTGGGAGTAAAGAAGCAGTGATGCTTAATTTGGTGCTGATATAGATAGGAAGTTGTTGATGGAATTCTAATGTTCTGAGCAACTTGAAGACTCGGATGATTGTCTCATGTCAACACGGAATATTAACCCCTTTATAAACCTCCAGCCAGGGTGTGGTTACATAAGAGCTAGGACCATCTCTAAGTACTCTTGCTGAAGAGTTTGGTATCTTACCTGAGAGAGGATTCTCATATACTGTGACTGTCACATCCGCGGATCAATAAATACGGCGCGTATGCAGACAAGTTTGCGTTTCACGAATCCACCCGACGTAGTATTTTGAGTTCTTGTGTCAGATCATCTGTAGCTTAAAGGTGATGAGAATGCCATCAGCGTTGCACATCGTGTTAGTTTTGCGGTGGTGGCTTGCTTATGCAGGGTATAGCAACCGCATTCGGCAGGCCTGGACCCTGTCGTTCACCTACGGGGACCGATGTGCGTGTAGTTGGGTTATAGTAACGGAGTTATAGTGAGTATTACGTGTGAGGCGCCGCGGGTCGCTTGGCTGCTGACGTTGTCTGTCATCATGGTGCTGGGGGAGGAGGGGGGGATCGAACTACCCGGCAGTATTCTTAGTTCTAGCGTTTGTTGGTGAATCCCGTTTAACAACGCCTCGTAGGTGACTAACTCGTTGACATCTATAGCCCCCTTTTTGGCTATCGATCTTTATTCTGCGTAGTTCATCCCAGCGCCGAGTGGGTGCCTATGTTCCGAAAATCAAACAATTCGGTGCAAGTGATCATATTCGGATTCTTTTAGCTTCTATCATGGAGTCTCCTGTCGGGCGTAGTATGCCCACGGACTTTGAACAGGAACTTCTTCTTGGCCAGGACGATAGATTGACAGAAGCCCAATCACTGAAACCTGCTGGCCTTTTTGCAAAGAACTACGATTCTCAGCGCTGGAATAAGGTGTTATTGAAGATTAGCACTGTAGTCAACATAATTTTCCTGCTCGTCAATCTCAGCTTGTTTATCGGGCTGCTCAAGAGATCGCACAAGTCATCTGCTTATCATTCCTCCTTGTATTGTAAGTGAAACTCGAACACATTTATGAAGATTCTAATTCTGTGTAGCACCAGCTCAAGGGGCTGTAGTATTTGAAAGTCGGCCTGTAGATGGGCTTGCTGAAGGAAGCATATATGCGGGCTATCCTAATTCTGAGTCCGACGCGGCTTGGAATGCACTCATGGAAGGTCATAATTATTGCATAGTGTCATCGAAGTTCCACGTCTCTAACTATTGACTTAGGCATCAATCTCAAGATCCTTCCCGAAGAAATGTCCCAGTTAGACCAAGGCTCATTAGAACTGAAGGATGGTACTGGCTATTTGGGAACATTGGGGGTCTATCACGAATTGCATTGTATAGTAAGTCTCTGATCTTCCCATTAATGGTTTCCACTTGACTAGATCTAATTGATCTCAGAAACGGATTCGAAGATGGATTTATCGAGACTATTATTATCCGAATGCGACTGAAGATGAATACAATGAGCGCATGACACATGCTGGTAAGATCACGTCTAAACAGCTGTTTGGGTTTGCTGATTGACAAATTGATAGAACACTGTCTTGAATTTATTCGTCAGGCTGCCATGTGTCACGGCGATATTACTGTTACATCATTCAAATGGCTCCACGATAGAGATGGGAAAGTGATTGAACCCACGACAAAGGAGGGCGCCTTGCATCAATGTGTTAGGTGGGATACGTTATCTGGCTGGGCGAAGTCACGACGAGTTGACTTGTTCGATCCTAATCTTCTTGTTCCAGAAAACACGAAAGACCATTAGATAGCACCTTAATTACAGAGAGCCTAAGGATTGATCTCATGAGTGGAAGATACCCTAATTCATTACCTACAACAATATATGTAAAAGTATTTCCTATGATATATGTTAGACTTATATGTACACAATAAGTTGATTCTTATAATAGGTTTACATCAAATGAATGTTGTTTAATTGAGTTTTAGTCGAGAAATACCTAATCGACAACAGTTGGGCCAGTTCTATGCTTTGCGCTCTTTTCCCGGCTGGTAACACAAAAATATAGTTGAATAGAGGATTTTTAGATGCAAACGAGTAATAATTATAAGCTTTTAGGAACTTATGAGTGATCTGTTTGGTTGTGAGTCCTCCATTTGTCTGCCCAGCCCATTATCTGAACGATGTCCCGACATTTCCTTGGGAATCCAAAACCCGTGACTCCGCCCAGGTCATCATCAATAGGCTCAAGGTTAGTATCAGCATTGCACATAATCGACTGTCGTAGATAATCAATGCAATGGCGGATATGGCCTGGTTCCGCCTTCTTTCCCGGTTCTATACCATCTATAGCTGCCCAATAGCCATGACGAATAGCGTCCTAGTTGTTGTTAGTGAGTAGGTTCGCCGCAATTGATCTCGAGTGTCTCACCAGACAGTGTAGCTGATGGTATACGGCAAGGCCATGGGGTATAGGAGAGATGACCGGATGTTGAATGAAACCGCGACCACCTAGCAAGAGCAGGTCAGTAAAGCAACAGAAGTCCGTGTGCAAACATCCCGCACTCACGCGGAAACACAAGGTCCCAGTACTTTTGTGAGACGTTGCCTGGTCTCATTCCAAACTGGTGGCGGTAGTGAAAAGTGTGATCGATACGCCCGGGTGGAGCTACCAACGAAAGGTTAGTTAGTAATATTATTATAGCACGAAGTGGTCGTCATACAAAACCAGTCCGATTCAATAGACTGTCTTTCGACATGCCTCCCTAGGAAAAAAGAAGATATGCTGATGCAAGCAGCTAGAGTAGCAGCTAAAAGTGAGAGGATAGTCAGCCGCCGGATTGAGAGCCATCGTTTCTGTTGAGTCTGTAGCGGCGGAACTATAGAGACATCGGCCTGGCTATCGGCTGCTTCGTCTTCACGACAACCGTAAAGTGGTTCGTATGCAATATTGGGGTTCATTGTTTCTAAAACGGGCCGGGGATTTTTTTAGTTATTTTGATAATCCAAAGAGAGAAGGAGGTGCTAAAGTTGTAAAGCGAAAATCACTTTAGAGTTGGCTATTATTATTTCAATTTTCATGTAAGGCAGGTATCTATCTCACTTGCGTTACGAAAGATAGTTTCAGGCCGATTATAGATTACAGTCCCACCTACCGACCGAAGCAAGCGAACCTCACTGTCATCCCACTCCCCATAATGGACAGACCTTCCGAACGTGTTGCATTCGTTAGCGAAATATAGAACGCCAGAATCACTGAAACATGTAAGCGACCTACTATCCTTCCGGGCTTCTTCTAGGTCGCACATTGGGAGACTGCTTACAATGTCGCATTTTCGGCGGTGGCTTAAGCATATAAGATCCTTCGCTAACTCCGCGGGGGTACTTGCCGGCTCCACGGCATAATACTGCTGCAGACTCTACAGTATCTCGCAGCCAAAACAAGGGTTGCTTGGATCAAACGCTGATGTGTGGCTAATCCCTGAATAATCAGGGTAGCAATGAGCAGACTGCATGTTGAACCGTGAGATTACACCCTTGTACCTCACACACTGACAAGAAATGGTTCGACGACGGAGAACAGATCAAATAGCCACTTCAAGCCACAGGACAATCTGACGAACTTGTTTCCATTTGATTCTGTGAAATCGCTATCTTCACTATTCTTCTGTTGGGCTTGTCTCATAGGACTTGTCCACGCTTGATCTTATTGGTATTCTACGTCTCTTGATTAGTACGGCTGTGCACGTAATGTCAATATCAAGATGACTTTATCACTAGGCACAAACATTATCGTAATATCGGTAGTATTTGCCGCACTACCTATTCTTGCCGTCATCTCTAGATTCTGGGCACGATCTATCACAAAATCCGGATTGTCTTTAGATGACTATTTCATCCTTCCAGGGCTGGTGAGTCAAAGATTGAGTATTTCTATTAAGTCTTTGCTAATGATACCAGCTGTTCAGCGTCGCAATCAGTGTCAACACTATCGTCGGTTGGTTCAATAATGCCTCAATTGGTTTCCGATGTGCTGACTGATGAGTGCTTTAGCGGTCTCCCTAGGAGGCCTTGGTAGCCACATACACTTAGATGCGGAAGGCAATATTGTCATCGACGATCGTCTCACTATCTTTTTACAGGTGAAGAACTAGGTTTACCATCGTCCTTTCATCAAGGTCTAATGAAGTGTGTGTAGACGGAGTTCGCCACTCAATTGCTATCTGTCCTGTCACTGGTTTTCACTAAGCTTTCTATCGTCCTATTTTACCGCCGAGTGTTCAGAGGGAATGTATTCTCTATTATCAGCTTGATTCTCCTCATCGTCATAACCTGCTGGGGAATATCATTCTTTTTCGCAACCCTTCTGGAATGTATACCCACTTCGGAAGCATGGAAATCGCTGTACGGTACGCCGCAACATGATGCGCACTGCTACCAGTATCTCCCTATGTTCATTGCCACCGCTATCTCGAATTTCATCATCGACATCGGCATCTTGTCTGTTCCGATACCCATAGTATGGAAATTGAAGATTTCTGTCAAACAGAAAATAGCCATTAGTGGCATATTCTTACTGGGTGCCTTGTAAGTCAATACCGACTGGGCTTGAAGAGAAAAGAAACCGTTGGACTGAGATGCACGAAGTCGGTGGGAGAAGCCTCAGCTAACTGAGTTATAGTGTGGTGGGCATCAGCATCGCCAGAATCTATTTCTTCTATCAATCCTCCGCCAGTTACGCAAACGCGCTAGACATTACCGGTTCGTTTTACACCCGTACTTGAAGTGGTAAGACCGACTGACTTATTTTATTTCAGTAAACATTGCCCCTACACTTTATTGGACGGAATTAGAAGCGAGCATCGCCGTGATTAGCGCTTGCTTGCCAACTTTACGACCCCTTTTTGCTCATCTTTCCCCAGAGGCGATACTACGTGATTTTGCGAGCAAGTTCTCCTTGCGCAGCGGAACCAAGTCATCCTTTGACCGTCTACCTCACAGTACGACTGATTTGGATCAGGCATCCATGAACGGAAGTAGGTCGTCGGATGTGAAGCTCGTAAATCGATGCGAGGCTGTCCAGTTGCAAAGCATGGACAAACCCACATCTGCACTCCCAGATCAAGCTGGCATTCTCGTGCAAAAATCTATTCACCAGTCTGAGAACAACCGGCGTGTGTGAAATTCTGGCACGATGAACTTGTGTGCCGATTATGAGCGACGAGGTCTATGATGGAAGAATCCATGTGTACTTAGTAACGAAGGATGTGGTTGTGACTTTTGCACGGAATTCGTTTATAGGGATTTGGCTGGATACACCCCTTACTCACAGTTCAAGCTTTCTGTCACTATTCCTCTTAAGTCTGTCAGATTGTTATTGAAATCCTAATTTCGAATTGCTCGCATTGAATAAGAACCTACCTGATTACAGAGTATACAGCCAGAACGTTTGGTGTCCCAGTGCATCCACCCGGTCGAGTCGTTGAAATCATTGGGAGGGCAAGTAGGATAGAACCGGGTAACCGAAGGGACCACTTGATCATTGCATCAATACATAGCCAAATCTAATTTTTGTAGCATGATTACAGTAGCTTTATTCAGCACGGTAGTCTGCCTGAGACAATTCCTACCCCGCCATTCCGCTTGCTTTATCGCCGTCGTGCCGTACTCTTACAGTCAGAATGGTGCACACGTCAGCTCTACGCGGCATCTTTGGAACTTGAGTAACCCCAAAAAATACCTATAGAAAGCCATTTGCGATCAAGTAGGGTGAGAATCAAGGGGATGGAGTTGTTCGCCTGACCCTTGCTGCAACCTTCCAGAAGGATGTCCGCGGCCAGCCACAATTCAACGAGGCACCGGAAACATTATATCCCGGAGCCATTTCGCGCGACAGTGGCCTGTTAAGTTGGCGAAGGATGGCTTCTCACATTGGAATAAGAATAATATGCCACGCCACATCGTAGCCAATAATACAACCCCTCGACATACGACATAGTGACCCACCCCGCACCCCTCCATTAGGTACTCCGAGAGGTATGAAGGGTTGTAAACATGTACATTGCCTGCCTGCCCAAGTCAAGGGTCGACTTGCATTGCAGCTGCGTATAGGAAGGCATCCTTTAACCAGGGGTTCGGCGGCAGCCGAGGCCGTCATCTGCAGCCGCCATGCAACAAAGGTCCGACGTTGTATCAAAGGGATCATGTATCAGAGTGATCAATGAATACGAAATTCGAAATCAAGCTCGATCGATTCGCGCTTGGTTCTCACAGCTCGTTTGTTGTATTCCGACGGAGCCATGGGACAATTTGAAATCCGGCACACACTTCTCTACGCCGTGCTTATGCATAAAAACCGATAGGTGTCACAAGAAAACCGGCAATCAGCGGTATAGGTATTGTGATATTGTAAGCCTTCGCTTAATATATGTATCATGTTGGCTGACTGCACTGTGGCTACTGTGTACAAGTTGTTACTTATATTATAGTACCTAATTCATGCTGTGTGACAATGAGCATCCATCCCGAATATTACCGTACCAAACGGACGCGGGGAAGCCTAACAAAGAAAGGGCTTCAATTGGGGGCTGTACCGCGTTCAACGTACCCCTCGCAGAAGCTCCCAGCTATCCCTGAATACTCTTGAAGAATTTGCCAACATCACGGCCGTGATCCATACTCATTGTCCGCTTTCAGTACTCAAAACCCCCGATTACATCGAACTATTTCTGACACATACCCATCATAAAGTTTCATATCAGCGACTTTCACCTACACGGGGTATCCCGCATTTTAAGATCATGGCTACCTCTCAGATCGTCGAACTAGCAAACAGAATTGCGAGCAACACGGCCAAGGTCAACGACTACCTACTTAGCCACAACCTGCCTACGCCTTCTTTTGATGTAAATGGTCCTCGTGACACCTTGATCCCCAAAGATGAACTCGACATAGAAGCAGCAAGGGTCGCCATTGTCGATGACACGTTAAAGCTGCGACGGTTGGTTCTTGGGCCACGAGAGTATCTCATGAGCTACACGGTCAGTTCAAGAGATTCAAGTTGAAGGAATCGGTCTAATCAAGTCATTTTATAGCACGACGAGCTCATCAGTCAACAAGCTATTACGCGTTATCGTATTGCTCATTCATTTCCTGTCGGCCAGGAAGCTTCTTTCGCCGACATCGCTGCAGCTACTGGCCTTGACCAGGGTCTTGTTCGTCGATTCATTCGACATGGCATTGTGAAAGATATCTTCTCTGAGCCTCGCCCTGGCGTTGTTGTTCATAATGCGGTATCACGGCTATTAGCTGAGGACCAAGTCATTCACGACTGGGTCGGCGCTAGCACAGATGATCTTTGGCAAGCTGCTGCCCAAACTTGCAATGCCTTGGACAAGTGGTCTGGCTCTCAGGAACCTAACGAAACTGTAAGTAGGCATGAGCATTGGATCAAGACACCATTTGCGAATCTGCGAGGCTTACTACCTGCAGGGGTTCTCCTTAGCAAATGACACGGACCAGTCAATCTACATTGAGTTCTCCAAATTTCCGGAGCGCGCTCGCAGATTCGGCAACGCGATGAGATCATTCACTGAAGGCACCGGTTTCGAGTTAGATCACATCGTAAACAACTTTCCATGGGGTGACATCAAGGACGGTACAGTCGTAGATGTAGGTGTACCCCCTTTTCCAGTGCTCAAGCCAGTAGCAGGGCTTGAAACTCCACATGTCTTTAAAGAGATGGCTTACATTACAACCAGGTCGGAGGATCTCAAGGCTTTGCCTCTTTCGCGATTGCCCGCCAATTCCCCTCGGTGAAGTGTGTAGTTCAAGACCTAGAGCCCGTCGTACTGGCAGCGGAGAAAGAAACACCACCTGACCTAGCTGGCCGTGTCAAGTTTATGACACACGATTTCTTCAAAGAGCAACCGGTAACGGGAGCGGATGTTTACTTTTTCCGTTGGATATTCCACAATTGGTCCGATAAATACAGCATTGAAATATTGAGAAAGCAGATCCCGGCACTCAAACCTGGAGCTAAGATTGTCATTAATGACAATGTCCTACCGAAACCCGGGGTGTTATCTGATTGGCAGGAGGACCGCCTTCGGTAAGTCCAGACTTTGCCTCTATTTCTATGTTTCTCTTGTGTATAATCATCGTCTGCTAACGCTTCTGTCACATAGATCTATGGACCTTACCATGACAGAGCTACAGAACTCCCATGAGCGAGAGGTCGATGACTGGGCTGAGCTTTTCAAAGCCGCAGACAGTCGCTTTGAATTCAAGGGTGCGATGCAGCCACCCGGCGCAAATTTATGGCTCTTGGTGGCCGAGTGGAAAGGAGACGTGTAAATAGAAAAGCGCCTACATTTTCACTACTTGGACTATCGGAAGCTCTCATTAGATAGCTATAGACATGTAAGCCTCTAGGACTGGAGGTTATGGGGTGAAAAAAAATAGCATTCTCTGTGCTACGTATGACGCATTAAGTTACTTACGCAACTCTCACACTATTAAACTTGTGCTTGGTCGCCATCCCAGCACTTTCCTTACAGAATAAATACGCTTGTAACAAAGTGAAGTTGTCACGGCTCCAGCTATATATGTGACTGCAGATGGTCAAGTCTCCGACTTGATAACATTCTACCTATTGGTAGTGTCGTGGTTAGAGCTGCAGTTCTGTTCCGTGACAGAAGTCGCGCCGTGAAACAGGAGACTTGGATAGACTCCTTTGATAGATAGTATAGACAGCTCGTGATTGAGGCATGGCTTGCTAGATACTGGAACGGTCACGAGTGACTGCAAATCCCGTAAACCCTAGTCAAGAAGGAAACCTTAATATTACGCATCCCAGGCTAGCAAAATCCAGCTAAATCAACGGGGACTCGTGTGATCGCGCAAAGCAGTAGATAATCAAGTATTTTCTAAGGAAATTAATGATGAAATTGATTGAAAAACTGATTGAAAAACTAAGTACTGGGGTTCAAGAAACTGAGATGTGTATGGCTAAGTCTGTACAATACCTATTGATCATGAAGATCCCCGTATTTATTAATGACCCCTCACGTGAATCTGGACCCTCGGCAAGTAATCTATGTAACCAAACCATATACACTGCTTCAATATGTCGAATGGATGTATGATCAGGTTCAAAAGTCAGAATAGGGGGGTTATAAAAGATTCATCTATGAAAGTGTGGTTACTTCTTGACTGTACTTCTAGCAAGAGAAATCCCATCGACGTCTTCCAACCCCATCGTCACCAGTCTACCGGCAGAGCACCGCCGACATCAAAAACCACTGAAGGGGGATCCCTTCCTCGAGGATTGAGTCGGCGAAACTCTGAAGCCTCGAGCACCCCAAAGGTTTCTGGATGCTCCTGGTTCCATATTTTATTCGCCTCTTCCTTAAACTTCTCGTCATACTCAAATCCGCCCTTTTCAAGGCAAAATCGAAGTACATCTGGGCGTTTATCTCGCAGAGCTCGCATTGCTAAGAGTTTACGGATATACTGAGCCTCTTTCGCTTCCAAGTTGTCGTGTTGCGTTAATACGTCGGAGAAGGTTCCTATCCGGTAAGCTTTGAAGATGCTTTCGAATGGGGCTGCATCTGTGGCATGTTTAAGTAAAAACGGCTCAGTCTGAAGAGAGAGGTTTTTAGTACCTTTGGCGTCTCGAAACTCTTTGGAAACTTGCTGGACTGAGTAGGCGAATGGGTCATGAAGGCGCAATCGATAGTCATCTTTATTCGCGTTTTCAATATCATTCTCGTGAGTAACCCCTGCCAAGTGGGCGAGTAGGTGGTGATAATATTCATCGTCGTTGATCCTGCCGTGTTGCTTTGCTGTGGCAGCCTCCACAAAACATAGCGACTCCTGAGACGATGATGTAGCCATAAATGTATCTTAAGCTGAAAAAAGGCCGCAAATGCCCCGTGAGCTACGTTTGCCGAAATTTTATTGGGTAATGAGACGTATAATTCTTTCTACTCGGAATTCGAATTGCGTCGCAATGGGTACTGCGCATGTATAGTGGTTATTGTCACGACCGCAGACAACATTCGTGATTGTTTACTCGCACTAGGTACTGCGCTAGAGCTGGCAGACACCTGGCAGACACCTGTATGAGCCACTTGCACGGGTGCCCTGAACCGTACCGGGCCGCCGGCAGCCGGTTACACTTAGATGTGACTAAATTCAGGGGTAGATTTAGGGGGCACCCAAGCAGCCTTATTAGCCTGCCAGCAGCTTTGGGAGGCATGTAGCTTTTGCCATGCATACACACACTTAACATATATACATTCGTCCATTTTTGGTGCCCTGGTGCTATTGTTGTTGTTCTGAGTGGCCTGTCTGTGGCCACCAGAGCCAGAGGCTCTGTTTCAGTACAACACATGTTTAGAGTAATACTTGATCTACTCGAGACCTGAAACGATTTCAAAGTTTGACCTTTGTTATCTGGAACCCCATCATTACATACCCGAGCTCGGTAGCCCGCAATGTCTGTTGCTCTCTGAGACTTTTGCAGATTCCTACCTTACTACCTGCTACTTCCAGTTCGCTCTCTGTCGTAGGGGACCCTATTGCATCGCATTCAAGCTGCCTTCTTGGCTGCGCGAAAGTCGGGCAAAAATACCTGGATATCTCTTATAACCCGACTTGGGAGGAATTGCAACAGCGTTTTGGGGCCATCCGGACGAATTTCTCCTATATAACTAGCCCATTCTCTTAACAACATCCAAGAATAACTGCAGAGTGAAGAGGACAGTGTCAGGGCTTTTTACACATACGTAGCTCTCTCCATCCAGCTTGTCTCCCAGCAAATCAGGACGTAAACGTCTGAATCAGAACCCTTCGGCTCAACGAATTGTTCCCAGACAGTTGACTTTACTTGGTCGCATGCGGCTGACTGCGCGTTGGCTGATGAAACGGTATGGCCTCATCCATCCACAAATGAGGTCAACAGTAACCGCGTATGGCCTGACAAAGAATTGAGAGGCGAGGGATAAGTTTTCTCCTACTCTGTCTCTAATCAAGCTATTTATAGTCATAGTTATTGTCACAAACATAGAATTGCAGCGGTAGCTGTGTTCGACGAGGAGTATCTCATCATTCTAATACTTTATCCGGCGATCATGGAGCAGTACGGGATTCAAACTGCCCAGTTCAGGGTCCTATCTCGGAACATATGGATACCTTGTTACGATATGTGCTATACCGAACAGCTTGGCAGCAAATTCGAAGATGTCCAGCTTGAACGGCATTCAAGGTAAACTTGGATGGATACACTCGTCATCTTCGATGGTGATCCGGCGTTCTATATTGGGTTGACGCGAATAGTCGATCCTCTTGGGATCATCTTACTGGCTATACACGACACTTTGGCCCCGGGACGGGTGCATGGTATTAGAAGACTCCTAATGGAAGCGGATATGCTGGGCCTCTGGTATATGTACGCATGATTGTAGCTGGGTTGAAATTATCTTGCGTTGCGAACGTGACTGTTTGCATTGGCTGCGTTATAATGTTCTAGTAGCCCATTTCTCCAAGTGCCTCATAGAATTGCGGCTTCACTATCTATCCGGTCTCCTATGGGGGGAATCCAAACCCATACCCCTTATTACCTTTTGCCAATCCCCTTCCCCACTCAGCTTCGAAGCACCGGTGATTATGAAGAGAAGTAATGGGGAGACCGCCACAATAAGTTATTAGCGGAGTAATGAGTGATACCTTTTCGATAATGTGTTGTAAGATAGCTTATGATCCAGGATAATATCTCGGCTTACGCCCTCGTGCACCAAGACATCTTGCATCGAAGATAATCTGTTGGAATGAGCTAACTCCATGACCAATCCGCCCGTCTCGGCGGTGTCAAGTCTTGCACCACAATCTCTCAATAGCTGAAACATGCTCATATTCTCTTTGTATACCGCCAAAGCGACTGGGGGCGGAAACCCATCATTGGGGTCCACGCCATGATCTAGTAAGATATTGGCCATAGCCAGCCGACCATGCCATACAGCTGTCATCAAAGCATTGTTCCGATCTCGTGTTTGATAAGTAGGGTCTGCATCGTAATCCAACAGCATCCTGACAATCGTGTCATTGCCGGCCTTAATAGCCTGCATGATAGGTGTAAAGCCCTCAAGATCAAGGTTCGGCGACACAGCCTTACTGAGCAAATAGCGCACCATTTCTACCTTTCCCATCTCTATGTTCCTCATCAGCATTTCATTTAAACTCGGGAAATAATACGGGAAATAAGAGCGGAAGTACGGCGGCACAAGAGTAACAGCTCGCTCAAAGCTGTTCGGGGACGAGGCGTAGCATAATGCTCCTTTAAGAACACTAGCATGCAGCGTCTGGTCGTCAGATTTGGACTGGGCTGTTTGTAAGGTATCAAGAACGAAGTCAAATACAGCTTCGTGATGACATGTTTCTGCTCGGTGACTAACATGGTTGTCGTAAACCATTCCGTTCAGAACGGAATCTGTGAGAGTGCCTGCGTTACGATATTCGGGAAGGCGTGAGAGGAGTAACTTGATTATCTCAATATTTCCCTGGATTGTAGCCGCGTCAAGTGCACAACCGAAGACTCTGCTATAAAACGAGTCAAAGTAGAGGTCCTCGCAGGATTGTTTGCTCTTTGAAATTATACGTGCAACATAATCCTTCCGCCCGAGATAGGCAGCGGCGACGAAGACATCTGCCTCTGTGCCATCATCGCGCCTATTTGAATACTCGGAATTGTCGTGCCATGGGGAGAGCAGATCCGATACGTCCGCTCTGATAGCAAGGCAGACGAGAGAGCTGAGACATTCCAAATCGCCATCTGATCCATTGAGAGTTTTTGCAGCAAGGCGGATACGACCAAGCCGGGACGTAGCCGCGGGTTGTGCCCTTAATACCTCATGCATCAAATATGAGTGAAGGTAGGGAAGCGAGTCCCGGGCCGAAGAATGTGCTGCCGGCCAGAAAAAACCGTATAGAGCATATTCGTTTAGGATACGGAGACGAAAGATAGAATTATCGATGAAGTATCTGAATTGACCTGCGAGCAGCATAAGCACGTGCTTCTCAGACTAGGGTTTGCGCCTACCATTGACAAGGCGGATTCGCATCACCCGCGCAATCCTGCGCGACACAATGATGTTATCAAATATAAGCTCGACTACGTCGACCGGAAGAGAAAATAGAGGCATTTTGAATCGTATCTGAATACTGAAGATATGCACCTACAGATCTATTGCGAAAGAAGGGCTGTGTTGCTACGTAGTATGCTATATCAGTGAATATTTGTTTAGTTGTTCTCTTTTTTTAGAAAGAAAAGAAAGAAAAGAAAAATAAGAAAAGCTTAAGGCCATCTCAAAATAGTGGACGTATCGCGTATCTAGGTAGCACAAGCAGCGCGTATAAATATTCTTGTTTGTACCTGTATATATGCCTGAAGTTTCATGTAGAGCCATATATTACAAGAGTATTCGTCCTTCTATTGCAAAACCTAAACGCAGGAGCCTCAGCATACGCAAACGAAATTAGTTCCTCAAGTTCCATTAAAGGCCCTCTGAGGAGGCCCAATGCCAACATCAAACATTTCTTCACTGATCCCTTTGGGGGCGAGTACGACTTAACCCTCCACAAATCAATTCCAAACTCGAGTCGTACTTAGGGAGCGACACCGTTTCCGATAGGCTCATTCCAGCAACAGGCTTTATGTGGCTGAGTTAAAGCGATTTGCCCCGCCCCGTCTCTTCATCTGAAAAGCGAGGTTTCTTGTCAAATATTCGAATGGCACGAGCCAATAAGTCTACCTAACCAAACAACCCAGTATCCCATAGCAACATCATCTTCATTGACAACAGCGCAATCTGCGGTGGGGCAGGCATTTCAGGATGCTATAAATGATTTTCGAAGTGTTCTTGATGAAGAACAACGTCGCGAGCTGGCTCAGCTGAAGCCTGTTCCCGACGCTGACGCAATTCTTGTCTTCACCGCTCAACTTGACGCTATCGATCGGAATAGAAGAGGTCGCAGCTTTGCCAGCAGGGTCCATACGGTCCTGCTAGCAGTCCAAAATCTCTGTAGCATCGTCGACACCTTCGTATCGTCAAACCTTGAGGTTTCCGCTCTTGTTTAGGGTAGCTTAAAGTTAACGATACTAGTTGATAATCGTACCTGACCTAGTACATGAGACTCCAAACTCAAATGCTACAGGTTATATCGAACTACACGTCTTACTAAGAGGCAGCGTCTAATCGATTCTTGAGGATAGGTAGGCTATGTCCCCTGTTTAATCAATATCTAATATTATACCGGAGTTCGACACGGCTACAGCAATCTCTACTCCATTTCCACACATCTATCGTGCATTGTTGCAAACACGTAATAGAGGCCGTTAGGCATTCACGTACGAGACTGCCCTTTCTTGTCTTATTCTAGGACTATAAAACTAATTAACGAAGGGTCCGAACAAGTCCTGACAGCTCTCTGGACCTCTTTTCAGCAGGAATTTAAACCAGATATCGACAGCATTCAAAGATTTAGTAACCAAGTGAAAGAAGATATAGCCCTTGCTCAAGCACAAGCAGATTCACAAGAACAGCGGCTGCAAACCTTAGAACGAGCGGAGGCGTCCGTTACGAGATCGACGGTGCGGAAGTTCTGCTTGTGAACAGATGATAGTTTGGATCAAATGAGGGAATGGCAAGTACAGAGAAATGAGCAGAAATCACGTTAGTGCTTCTGACGCCATTGTTCACCGATAACGCTAATATAACTTCGAAGAAAATCTCCGCCCAGATCGAAACCGTAGCACACTACCTAGACATATTTAAAATGCAAGTTGTCATCGTCCCCTGAAAATTCTTTCTTCTTCCAGTCTGGGAGCTGCGCCAACCCCTGACTAGGTTGAAGCGAAACTTGAAGATTACATTGAGAACGGCGAAGTCAAGCTCGTGAAGGGCAACCTCAATAATCATTACGCACATCTGAAACAGGCCTACGTCACGGTACTGCCATCGAAGCGATAGTGACGAAGTAGCGAGAAACGTATAGTCTTGTTTGGTATTCATTTTTCTGATTGATATTAGGAGAACACATCATTTAATAAATAAATAAATGCTTCCTGTACTTTTGTCTATTTCACAATATCGGTGGCCCCAAGGAAATGTTTTTAAACGTAGCAGCTAACATAGATAGCAAACATCACAGGTTATATATCATGTGGTGTATTGAGGCACATTTCTGTGATGTTGAGCGAGGTTATTCCAACAAACTTATAGACTCGGCGTTAATGATCTATTGAAAAGATCAGAACCTATGCTTCAAGACTAAAATAGAACACCGGCCTGTACTTGTGCAAATATCATCCAACTATATAAAGTCTGGCAAAGGGGGTTCTCAGATATCGACACATAGGTATGCAAAGTCAAGCCACGAATCCAGTCGGAAATGATCGTCGATGTCGAAAACGAGTTGCTAGACGTTTATCTTTGAGGTAACGATTATTTAATAAACCTAATAAACCTAAGAAAGTTTTACACAATGCGTCGAATAATTCATCAATTAATAATTGTCTTCGTCTTAGTTATTCAGTTTGCTAATGACACACGTAACGATAGATGGTGGCAGCAACAGTCTTATCTTTACCTGACTGAGTTTAGATGACCGTCTCATCTATCCACGACTTGTGGTCTGTGCAATACTGGCGACTGTCTTCTTGGCTTTGGTTCCGCGGCATCCGTTTGTTTGGAGGGAATTAGTCATTACCGATGTCTGAACCGGCCAGAAAGGGCGGCGCTCTAGTTTAATCTAAACAAATCTGTTTGAACATGATAAAACTCAAATCATAGGGTTCAATAGCTCAAGGCCGAGGGAATACTCTGTTCCTGAACCGAGTCTGGAACATCTTTTGATGCGCAGAGGTTCCCAGATTACCTTGATGGACTAGTTTGGGTCATTTACGGGAAACATTTTTTGGTGCAATCTTAGGGGTAATGTGTTAATATCTGGAGTATTAAAGCACCGCATAAACCTACAATGCAAAAGAATAGTGAATCTATGTCGATGAACAATCACTAATAAAAGTTGAATACGTTACCTGGTCGGTACAAATGATTTTATCCTGATATATTCTGATGCATAATCTAACTCAAATAATGATTTACAGGTGAACTCTCCGGTCTCTAACCTGAGCCTGGTAATATGTTATTCAAGAAATTATCAAATACCAGTAGTTGAGAGTTTCCTGATACATGAAATACTTAGTAAAAGATGAGCGAAAATCCGGAGATACAAAGTGGAGAGACACAGTGTGTTGAGATCTACGGATAGCAGGTGCGTACGTCCCCTTGCCAGACCTCCCAACTTAATGAAGGGATGGCTATCAAACCCCGACATTTGTCCAAGCGTCGTGACAGAAGCGTGAGAGATACGTAAAGAATTTTCATATATGCTTAACTTACTGGATAATTACTTCTATGACTTTTGATAAGACTAGCCCGAACGAGGAAGTTTAGTTTTCTAAACATATTGACAGGATTCAACAAATCCAGTGCCGTGGCAAGTCCTGGAAGAGTTGAACGTTCCAC
Organism: Xylaria cubensis; assembly: GCA_022385715.1. NCBI lineage: Eukaryota > Fungi > Ascomycota > Sordariomycetes > Xylariales > Xylariaceae > Xylaria > Xylaria cubensis. Next base: position 83,050 of record MU279096.1, on the reverse strand, counting down.
AACGCTTATACTTAAACCAAAGACTAAAAATTGCATGTGGCGAAGCAAGTAGACCTCAGGACAGTTAAAATCGCCGATGATGGTGGACAGTTGAAGTCGCAAGTATACCAAACATCCATGTAGCTCGCAATGTGTCGGAGACACCTCGCCACAGCCTTGCAGGAGGGGGGAAATGCGATAATCTTTCCCCCCACTCTCGTTTTCGCAAGTAGGTTTCGCCATAGTAGCGCTACTGTTGTACCTTGATAATTACCTGCTTGTCCTCTCCTTCTGCGTACATCTTTATCTCGGCATTCGTGTCCCGTACTTCTCTGACGCTTCCCATGGTTCGAAGACTAGCTCTGAGCCATTGCTGCCTTATCGTATTGTGCTAGCTCTTGAATAGATGCTACAGTGTCCCATGCTCTTATCTCATGCTATGTCGTTTGCGACTATATTGAGATCCCCTTTTGACAGCCGACCACCTTACAATTCGGGACCGACGGTCCGGGTTTGCGGCTTTAGCGGAACTTCTCGATGTAATTAGAAATTTTGGTGTGGCTTTTGGTCGAATACGAAACAGTACACAATCTGGGATGTCACATAGAGGGAGTGTTATTGCTTTACAAGTCAATATTAGATCTAGGTAAATCGATACTAGGTACTTGACCACCCCTCCACTACTTCATACTGGAGTTGGTCAGGAAGTATGGGTGAAAAAAAATCGTGTTTACCCCAATATCAAAGATTCCAGACTGGTTCTAGATCTCCAAGTTATAGGACTTTCGACCCATGCCTAATTTTAAGTAAATTTGGTCTCAGGCCACGCGGAGATCAACGTGGAGCTGTCTTTCAAGTTCTTTCTGCCGTCTTTTCCAAAGATGGTGGGCCTATGTATGGAGAGACGTAACATTGGAGCCACCAGTGAGAGGGCATAAATGGGGACTGATGTGATGGGCGTCTTGTCAAGGGCTCCCATTGGGCCTGGCAGCTTGTCTGGATGTGTCTCGGGTACTTAAGGTCAGTAGCTCAACGACAGGGACTTATGAACTGGCACGGTGGCGAACTTGATAGTGAGGGGACCTAGCCGTGTCCGGGGTTCGAGGGTGGGAGTGAATAGAGTGGTGCGATTCGGCATATGGCATGGGTCTTTTCGACATTTCGCCCTTGTTAATAGGTAGATAGTTGACAAGTAGAGGGGATGTATCTTCCCGGATAGGGGAACTACTAGGTCATTATCACGAAGTTCTGATATAAGAAGGGCTCTTTTATGATTCCGGTAGTATGCGAATGTACTTCAGAGTAGAAGTACTGTGCATGCTACTTTAATTCGCCACGTTTTCCAACCTTACCGAGCGGCAGATGCTAGGACCTCTGTGTTGTCCATGGAAAAAAGACTACCGGCTTGGTAGCGGGCAGTTGTATCATGTAGACGCATGTTATCTCTACACCAATGGAGTGAGAATATTCCAAGTGATGGTTGGCGTCCGGATTTAGTCCTATTCTTACGATCACCTAAATAAATGTCATATATAAAGCTAGAGACTAGCCCACAAAGGTAAATAAGCCCCTTCGCAAGTTCACACCTCCATACCGGAGATCCTGACACTGGCGAACTAGACTTGACGAGTGCGTGTTATTTGATTGTTTCAGACCGCAAGACCAAAAACATCTTGTTATTCAGCGCTCAGCCACGCAGTTGCATAATTCAAGGACTATCCATGTCATCAGACTACAGATGCATCATCTTATCTCTCCGGTGGCATGGGGCCTGGGAGAGGCTTTCCCACTACCCAGCCCCTTCGGATGATCGTCATTGCGTGCGAGGGTAGAGGAATAGGTGCCGCTATTCCGGGAAGGTCTCAGTACGTACTATGTTTATGGATGGAGAATGCTTATCACTGTGTGCCACGTGCTAACTGAAGATAAATATAGGGGTAATGACAGCTAACACAACAATGTAGGCTGGTACAATACATAGTTAGAAGTATAAATCAATCGTTGGCATGGTTAGCGGCGTTGTAAATACAAATCCGACGGAGGACCCTGCATAGCGAATTGGATTTGCTTATTTTTAGTTCAGAGGTCACGAAGTACTGAGTACCCAGTGGCCGAGTGCCGTAATATCCTGGCATCGTCTCGTGCCATAGCTCATGTCAACGAGGTCAAGTTTGATAGAATGAAGTCTACTACCAGTTAGAGACAGTCAAACTATGTAGATTATCAGTTTGTACAAAGTGTTCAACTAGCGAAGAAGATGCTATGGAATACGATTAAAGAGGAAACGTTACAATGTCTGGCCACACAACAGTGCCACTGCGAGCTTCTAAGCGCCGGATTTCTCGTGTGTTTGCACAGATCTAAGGACTACTTAACTAATCTAGGATGTTACTGCTAGATACTGTCACATTGGGTCGAAGCAGATCTACTATGTAACCCCTTTCCAAATGGCCATCATGGATGTAAACACCTGGGGTAACAAGGAGTATTGAGCATAAAAAAATACTTCCAACTACAGCCATAGGAATGAGATCAGACCCAGACAAGTGCAATATGGGCTCAACAACGCCTTCGGTGTGTACTCGAACATAAGGAGGTAAAGTTACTGGTAATCGAAAACTGTCGCCTGGACGGAACGTCGAGGCTCTCACCTACAAGGATCGATAAGGATTGCTTGACATCATAGCGCCCACGATGTTGCCTACCGTAGGCACTAATTTAGAGTATGATGATCATATTTTGGGCGAGTTGAGCTCTTGGCTCATTGGAACTTTATATAGTACCATTCTATACAAATGTAACGTTGGGATCTTCCTATGATTGGTAGCCTGTTATTACAACGCCTAAATAGACAATACCAAAATGATGGATGAGTTGGCACGGCAGCCAAGCACACGCGGACTACCTGTGACTCTTTCTTCCATGACATGACACCGCTACTTCTATCTTGATACTAGGTTGTATTCGCCGGATGGTCAAGATGAAAGGGGCAGTTTCGTCCGCTTCTTTGCAGGAAGTTAGCGGTGGTTGGACACCTGCGCATCATCAGCCCTATCGTTCTAATCTTACATACAGAATCATATACTACATACAGAATTACCATAGCAGAACTACCGATGCCGTGAATGGGGCGTCTTACTTGCACAAGCTAATTAGGCTGGCATTGCATGCATTGCATGCAGATCGGGTTGGACAACAGCTTAATCTTGTCGGCCCCTAAGCATCTCTACTCCAACTCGTTTTCGGGAGCCTGCCTGAAATCCGGGTTCGATTTGAAATCATCTCTATCGACTCCGATTCAATCTATCTCGGGGTGGCTTAGCAATTGAAGCCGTAGGTAACTATTCGCGACGGCGAGCTAAAGCGTCTTGTCGAAGAGCCCCAAATGCACTAGAATATCACTACGCTAACATGTGCTTAGTTCATTTTATGTGGGGAACCCACGCATTCGGCGTCAGATGAAGCATAAATCCGCATATTAATAAAAAAAAAGCCGCCAATTTGAGAGTGCGAACCCGTACGTGGCCCGGAGCAATTGGATAATGCACATATCGGGATAATTATCTGCGTTTGAGATGAGCGGTCAGGGAAAGAGAAGACTGCATGGCCGTCGACTTCCTCTACTCCGACCGGAATTAAGTGGGCATGTAACCTACTCCAAGGTCTGTGGATAAGCAGGTATCTGGTTTAAGTCAGCCCTAGAGTTTCGTTAGGCGTGACTGCGTCAGTTGACTGAATGTGATTCGATACCAGTAGGATGGGAACGCTTCTGATACGTCGTCTACGCTGGACAACGATAGCCCCCAAGACTTGATTGATTACCTCGCTAAAAACGTAAAAAAGCGAAAACGCGCGGGCGCGCGATCTTAGAGTCCATCAGAGTTGCAGGCCCAAGTCGTCATAGCCGTCACTTGACTCTTGTGGCCGAATGATCGCACACCATAGTCACCACAGTGCGCGGAGTGTCGACCAAGGCTACGTTACCAATAGTGTCATTGTCACGATCTGTCTCATGATAATACTCTCGTACTGCAGCCTCGGAAATCGTAGATGCATCGTTCAGTGCTCGGTGTCACCGGTCCCAATACCATGGTAAGGTCGGAAGGTTTGTGATGAAATGTGCATAAGTGGAAAATACCCATACTGAAGGCGGCCGCCCGATTCTCGTTCGATTGTTCTTCGTTCCGTGTAGTTGTCTCGGGTCGCGCAAAACGGCCGGCTGGGTCCAGGAATGGTGGCCTATGTTTTGTCAGAGAACGGACGAGGGGGCCCGGAGGCCGGCCATTTGGCCGCAGGACGGTCGCATAAGTTGTGCCAGCGATACTACAATACCTCATCAGGCTATCGCGATTATTGGCTAAGCGCGATAGCGCTTGCTAGGGCCCAAGTAGCGTTGCGGCGATGCAAGGCTTTCTTTGCTTTCTCTTTCTAGATCCTTTCTACTCCTTCTCGATTAAACCGGAAACTGGAATTCGAAGGAATAGAAAGTGTGAAGCCACCATGTTTCATAGTATTGCAGCAGTGAAGCCAGAAGTAGTTTATAGTACATCGTAGCGACTAATACGTAAAGTGGATAAATAAATGTATTGTGGCTTCATGCCAGGCAACTCGAGCCATTCCTAGCCTAATTAGGAAATGGGGTAGGTAGTACTACTGCTATGGCATCAATCGAAAATAACATAACGGATGTTATCATATAGCTTGATTTCTCAAAAATCATCTGGCTTTAGGTGAATTTTTCTTCCAAGGTAATACGAGAATTGACGAGTTGTTCTACCAAGAAAGTCAAAGTACCATGGTATATGTACCAAAACTCGTTGTCCGATGATCAAATCCAACCTAAATCTAGGCCCCTATATGTTGCCTGAACGAGGTAGGTTACTATAAGATCTCCAACTGTCCCTGAATAGTAGAACAAATTCAGTAGAGCATATAGACCAACAAAGCTTATGGTTTAATTTTGGCAGCGTAATAATACACATATAACAAGCATGGCTATCTTTCTACCAGGGTGTTAGGAACTAGATAAAGTACTATGCTTTAATCACACCCAGAATTTGGCGAGGTAGATGCATGAGTTAATAATTAAACAAATTTGTTCATTGGTTTTTTTCAACTCACAAATTTTGTAATGGTTAAAAATAAGCGAATCGTTTAGTCTTATAGTAAAAGGAGACACTTAAGATGTATCGTAGAATCATATACTTCGCCATAGAAAAGAATTCTCAACATGGGATGTAAGTAAACTTCAAGTTATTGCCAGATGTCCATCGAGATAGCGAGCCCAGAAGCTACTTATCACATGCTTTAGCAAAAGGAGCCACTACCAGAGTTCGCAATGACAAGCCCTGCCTGGGAGCAACCTAGGCCCCAGCTGTGCCGCAGTTCAGAAAGGGGTTCGAGTCTTTTAGGGAGTACGGTTGGCTTGTGTCATTACACCCACCACCATGTCTCCCTGAGAAATGAGGTACCATCCCATTTCCCATTTAATCAAACTGGTACAATTAGCAACTCTGAGTTTGAGTATTCTCCGTTCTACTTTGTGAGTCACGGTTCTAGCGTAGCCTAGAATCTTTTCAGACAGGCAAAGATTAGAGAAAACATCTAAGGCGCTTTTCGCCGATAAGCGTTGAAGCATGTTACTAGCTAGAACTGGAGAATTCTCTGGGGTAAAACTAGGTTACCATCCCAGCACAAGAGTGTGACTCCCAAAGATATGTACCAAGCTCCCACGTGTCATTATTGGTCAGATCCCTCCGATAGCAAAGTGGACTGAAAGTCCCCGATTGCATCAACAGGAGCAGGATAAGGGGTAAAAGGGCCACCAGATAGAAATCACACCTTCTAATCGCCGAGTGGCGCGTTCTGGATGTTTTGGGCGCTTGCGTGCATCGGCAGCTAGAAAGATGTAGCTTGTAGGGCTGTGAAGAATGCCGTGCCTAGTCTATGTAGACATTACTTACGCAGGCGTCCCTATATACATTTTCATGTGTACCCGTTGGTCTTAATTTGTACCCTGACAAGTGGACATCAGATCGGTTATTGATGGGAAGAACATGATCCTGCTGGAGCTGTTATAGCGGCTTGGGGTTGGGGGAACTTGCTACGCCGGGAAGTACACCGTGTGTTAGCTTCCCAGGGGCTCGGTATACACGTACATATCGTGGGAGGCACGAAAGTTTATCTGTTAGCTGCAGCCTCGACAGAAAGGCTGCTGTGATGCGTCAGTTAAATCCATAGATCGCCTACTGAGTACATCTGGAACCAATAAAAACCACGAGACTTCAAACAGACGCGCGGATGCTAGTCGTCACGAGAGTGTGATGACGCTAGTTACTAGATTTCCCGCACTAGTTAACGAAAGAAGCTTCAACAAAACTAATTAGCCACGGGCACTATAAGTTAAAAACCCTCGGCAGAAATCGCTGCTCTATTAGTGTCCCGATGCGGAACAAGGACCGAGCAGCTCGAGAATTTGACTCTTGTAGGTTGAAGCTAGGGGATGCCTTTGCGGGCCGATGCGACGCGGTCCCGGACGTTGACCATTAGAATTAATCTATAATACTAGTAGTCTACGCTAACAAAAAAGAGGTCCAGATCGATTTCGCGGTGACTAGTCTGTCTGCCTTGGCTCAATCATTTCATTCTGTGACCTTTTGGATACAGCCAGCTGATGCCTGAAATAAAGAATATCTCGTGACCGGTGATCTCACGATAGTGACGTTATACCGATAAGTAACATATTCCATAGAGTTGTTCTCAAAGAGCGTAAACGGCCAACTTTGCTCACAGACCAACATATGTAAGTGGTAGCATACTTCTCGAGGATACCAACTAGATAGTTCCTGAATTTGCGGCAATTAGTCGTGTACACAGACCCCCGAATATAATTTTATAGGCCACCCCGCCCGATAGTGGATGTGGACGAGCGAGTTCATGTCTAGGCCAGCAAAGATTTTTGGCGATCGGTTTTTTCCTTCGGCCCTGACGTTGTAGCAGCATCTTAGGCTGCTTTACACTACCTATTGGCACTCTTTAGCGTACTACGTATGTGCTGTTGAGTGGGAGAACAGGCTTATGACAAATGATTTTGGGGGTATCATCATATGTACCGGCATATAATTGGTTACCAACGTGCCGGTACCCAATCAACGTCCTCAATCATAGCCGCTAAAGAACAGCCCTGACAACAACCCTGGAACACTCCACAGATACTTTCTCTAATACCTGCTGTCCCCTGCTCAATCCTGTATCAAACACTGTGCGGGGCTCGTTAGAGTTTATGCTGGCCGCACTGAAATATCGCAGTTACTCAGTGAAGTTGGGTGAGTTGTAGGGGTGAGGAAGGCATGGCTCTATTTGCCGAGCCTACCCTAGAACTGCCTGGCCATTATCCCGTACGATTTGTTCATCCACATCTGTAACTCTGATACCACCACAGAATGGAACTTTTGTCTTGCTCTGCATCACGGGAAGATCGTCCAGGGTGTCTGCCCTAACCAATTTCCCACCCTAAGCTACCATTTTGTCGTTTTCTGGGGAGGTCCCGATGCGACATGATAGATGGGCGTCCTCTGTCGTTTTGTCGCCCGGCTACATTTCAAGTATTCATCAAGTAGCTATCGTTTTCTCCAACTTTCGGGTTATCTGTCCATTGATATCGCCCTTTTTTCTGTCATTTTACGCTCGCCTATGCATGGTTATTCCGGACACAATTTCTCATGCCAGCATTGCCCCCAAATATCGGCGTCGCCATCATCATCACGACCACCAACAGCAGGTCAATGGTTCTCTCTTCCATTCTTGTCCGTAGTCTCATGCATCTAGCAATCCCCATGATGACCGCCTTTAAGCGGATGAGCCACGTCTCCGCGACAGCCGCTCACTGTAGTCTAAAAGGGATATTTGCATTTCCGTTCCAGACGGTCGGGACTGAAAGTGCAACCCCACTGGTGCAGAGAAGAAGCAGACGACGGAAAACCGTGCTCCCGGACATCCCTCCTCGCAGCGCATACGAGCTACCGAGAGCTATGCAGTTATCACTCCGTCGCTCCGCCTTTTCGTCTCTTGTCGTCGCTTCTCACACAGCCACAAGTCGGGTCGCCCAGGCATCCAGTGGTGCAGGTTGATCTAGTAGCCAGGCAAACATGCCGACTCGACACCGACTTCCGCACACACGCGTTCTCCGCAATTTCTAAGCCTATTTGTACCAAATGTGCAGTGCTTGTCTTGACCAGAGACCATCATAGTCCCGATCCGCAGCCAATCTATCCCGGCTCGAATAAGTGTTTCGCACGCCTTATCCACATATGGGGTCATTGACATCGAGGCTACGATACATCTAGCTACCATCCCACTAGTTCGTCGTCATTAGTAATTTTACCCGGAACTGGATTCCTTCTTTGTCTCCCGGGACGGCCAAAGAGAAGGTGTTATATGCCCAAACCTGAAGGCGCGAAGTGCTTTCTACTTATCTACCGGCATAGTACGCTAGACCAGACCATGTCCTATGTGACCGTGTTGATTTGCCATGGTACGCGATAGGTTACAACACACTCATAGCAGCAACGCCCATCCCTGCTCTAATGGCGTCCTCTTCTCTCGCTTCATCTGCAATGCGCCATACCCTTGTCGCCAGTCTCCCGTGTAGCAGACTCGTAGCGTTGCATGCTCAGTGAACATCTTAATTCGTTACCGGTGGACTGATCTACACTAAATACGTGTACTGAATTCAAGGTGCGACGGAAGATACACCAGGGCCGCTAGGTCAATACCTACATACATCAGGATTTACCCATAGGTGTATGATCATGAGCAAGCTACACGGAACTTGCTGATTGCAATTCGTCGACAGCATGCTGGAGGTTCGAGTTTCGCAAATTGGATTATGATTGAATTCCCAACCATATAGGATCTTTCGAGGTTCAAGTCTTATAACATATATCCTAGGCTAAACCGTCTAACCATGGATCAGGTAGGCCATCTGACACCACAGAATCTCCTCAAGGTTTCGTCGCGATAGCGTCATGAATTCACCCAATCCGCATGCTCCTGATAATTCAATGCGCAATTCATCAACTTCCATCTTTCCATATGCAGTCGCTATAGCTCAACCGCACATCGCCAGAAATGAGATCATTCTGCAAGATCAAGTGCGAAAATGTATGAGGACTGGCGAATGGTTCAGCCCAAATCTTGGGGTCGTTCCCCTGCAAGACAGGTGTCAACTCTCCCACGCACGTGCTTGGCAATATACAGTACATACATTTGCGGCGAACACTGTTTAATCACAAGTACCCTAGTCTAAGAGGACGGGGTTCAAATGGTTAGGCAACCCAGCACCCCCCAGGTTTGATGGCCTTCTCAAAGCCAACGTTACGTTTTTGCTACATTCCGCATAATTGTTCCGTCATGCTTGCGACAACTCTGGGCATCTTCACTTGCGTGTCACTCTTGCGATTTCCAGGTCACAGATCCCAATTACTACTGCGTTCGACTTCTACTGTCTAACTTATGCCGGCTTTCTAGTTACTAGTTGCTTTGACATCATCAACTATATTAGATCGTCCGGATGGTCCCTAGGCGCCTATTGCGGGGCTACGATGTCAACGTTCACCCTCCCGTTGGTCGATCAACCCTGCCAGGGGGATAGAGGCCTACTAGATAGGCAGGGTGCCTGTGTTAGTGTAAGATACGTACATGTACAAGGTAACGGGGCTGGCGTGTGGTTCATACTGTACCAGGGTGTTCCGCCCAAAGTACAGGAAGTGTATAACTCCTTGGTGACTTCTCATGGTACCACTCGTTCTGGCTAGTATGGAGCATAGGAATGGGTCAGCTATTAGGTATGCATGGTGCAAGTAGTGACCCATCTCCGACCTCACCGTGAGCGAGGCTTTGCTTTCTTCTCGAGACTTATAACCCCTCTACGTCCCTCGACATCGCCTCACTGGCCACGACCCGGGAAGGCAGATTTTCTTCTACTAGTATTAATCCGCTGGTGGCTTCTTATCCACTTCTCTTTAGAGATCCCTCCACGAGTACATATGTATTCATATAATACTATTGCATCTTCATCGCCCTCGCCTAGATCGTTATATATCTCCGAAGTAGAAACTTCGCGACAAGGTAGTGGTTCACCAACTATTCAGCAAGCAACGGTACTCGCGATTCATATTAATATGCACGACGCGACGTATATGTCATCCAAGTCGGCTCACATGGACGAGAGAATATCCAGAGCATCTCCTTTATCCGAAAGCAGGCAATCATCTGTCACACCGTCTACTTCTACCTACGGAAGTCAAGACATGGCTCGGTCGTACACATCTGTAAGTTCATACTCGGCCTAATATAACGTGAGAGAGGTGACGGCTCATGAAATATTCAGGTTGCTCCTTATAGCCCTTATTCGGTGCCGGCGTATGAATCGTCGTTGCCAACTCCTGTATCAGTGGCCGGCTCGCCTTCGATGTCAGAAAGGTCTGAGAAGATGTTGTCGACTTACAACCAGCAAGGAGGGGTCCCCCAGCAGCTCACACCACCAAGTTCATCTCACCCTTGGCCTTACACACCCAGCATGGCAAACGCCTCATCGGCTTCTATGGCAGTGCCATCCAGCGCAGCCGAAGTCGAGATGCTTGATGTTCATTCCTTGGAGTCATCACATTCCCCAGAACAGCAAACAACAGTGCTCGACTCGACGCCGCACTTCCACTGGAGTACTTACGGCGTCTCGAGTCACGATCCGACAGAGGATCTACCTCCGCCGCTACCTTCTCAGGCGCTCTATTCCAGCGTTCCTCCATCGCTATTAATAAGGTCGCCTGCTTACGGGTTACCTTCTAACACGCACGTTCCGCTTGCCCCAGCCCTCCCACAAGGCTCAATGCCGCCGCATCCCGCAGATACGCGACATCTGATGACACATGATTATCATCAGTTCGACAATCTAAGCAACATATGCCTAGAGTACGGCCAAGCCTACCCCGCAAGAAAGTCGAAAGCTAGAGTGAATCGCAACAGCCGACAGTCAAAGCGCGGCCGTGACATGGTTCAAAACTCGACCAAGAGCGGCGGTGTTGGATACGACGATGTACACAAAAACTCCATGGCTGCAGACGCATCATCTAATCTCACTGGGGATGCTTTCCCAAAGCATCTGACCCTTGATGACAAGGCTCCAGAGGATTCCCGTTATCTAGTGAATATGCGGTGCCAACTAAGTGATGACAAGGGAAAGGGAATGTGGGAACAGATCCAACAGGCATACAAGGAGCGCTACGGCCGCAAGACCAAAGAGAATCTCCAGATGCAGTTGATCCGTTCTGTCCAATCGTATGCTATCTGGCCCGAAGAAGAGGTGAGTTTTTTTATGGTGTCCCAGATCCGAGAACAGAACTTGTCAACTAACTTCTTTGTAGGATAAAGCATTAAAAGACGCCACCGAGGAGTATGAGCGGCGTCGATACCAGGAGATTCGGAAAATCATGAAAGAAAAGGGCGGCCGACGTGTTTGGGACTGGAACGAAGGAAATATCGCGAAGCGGTTGGTTCAGATGGGAGTCGACGAGATCGACGACAGAGATCCGATCAAGAAAACCCGCCGAAAGCGCAAGAGCACCGTCCGACAGAAGTCCGGCGGCGAGCCTTGGGCGGGATGTGTGAACATCCAGTACAACAGCGAACCACGCGAGTTGACGGCCGAGGAGAACGAGCTACTTCTAGAGGAATTCTGCAAACCGGAGCCCGACTCTCCGCAGCCAGAGGTTGCGCAGCACTTGATCACTTCCAATGCCGACAGCGATAGGGATTCCAGCGAGAACCCGAGCGCTCGTGTCGCTAAACAGGCCTGCGATCAGATGCTCGCCAGGCAAGGCGAGCATTTGTATAATGGACACAACCAATACATGGCTTGAGAAGCGCCTCTGCTACCCCAATTGCCGGCATACACTCCTGAAGATACCCCTTTTCGTTACTGGCATCAATACCCAAGATTATGAAACTCTCATATGTTCTTTATTTTCCGGCAAGCGATCGAGATGAGAAAATTGCATAAAAAATCATTTGGCGTACTTGGCGTATAGAAGGTTACATGCTCGCAAGACATTGTTTTTTTTCCCTGCCAGATAGGCAGGCCAATAGCACTGATGATGAGGGCTAGTCATTCATTCATGTATACTTTCACTTCGCCCTTTCCAAAAATGCATATATATTTGGGCGTCGACGAAACTGATAATGATTTACATCACAAGGCAATCTTTAGTGGAGTTTGGGATTATTCGACTTGGTTCATTCTTATCGAAGAGATTGCTACACGACTCAGGTCAAGCCTCTATAGGCATATAAAGAAGTGGAAAAATGTATCAAGTTGACGTACACAATTGGCTGGCCCATGATGTCAATCAACTTCTACAGAATGATAAATGTATATCACATATGGAAATAATTGAATATTCTTCTATCCTTAGAATCTAGAGAGACCAGCACTAAGTTTAGCCATCAAAATGCTCCTTCGCCTTGCTTTGTGTCAAAACCTGCGTTAGACTCTCTGTTATTCCGACTTCATGTCTCTCTCTTCCTATGCTAACCTTACGTAGTCTAACATGCAACGAAGCTTCTTCGCTGTTATGTCTGTAGTTCAGATTGTGACCTGGAGGGTGACATTGTGCGTTGAGCCCTACTGCGCCGTCTCATCGCTTGAAGCGTCACATCGGTTCACCATCAGTGCTCGTCTCACGACAGGACAACGCGCACATGGCAAGACACCGCGCCGTCGGTAATTCCTACGCCCCATCGTTCTCGACCTCAGTCCGCCCCTCCCCCCGACTCTGCCGAAACCACGTGTGCGAACATGGATAGAGACGTTGGGGGTGGCGGTCTCACATGGCCTCTCATAGCTTATTTCCTTTGTATTCCTCCGATTCCTCTTAGTTTCGCGATTCTAGACGCACTAAACCGTTCACAGTACACCAGATCCCGTTCTTTTTGCCCTTCTATTGTAATTCTGTTGTGGGGATGGGGTGTGCTGCGACGCTGTGCTGACGTAGCCGTCTGCCGAGTTTCAACGTCTGTCCGCTTACGTACATTATCTTGACGCACCGAGAAATAACATGCATAAATAAATATAAAACAAAATATACACATTCACCGCTAAAATGCTCTTACTTTGGGGGATTGTCATCCTCGCCTCGGCCGGGTCAGCTCGAAAACGGTCTTGGCACGAGGACCGTGGGGGAAGGGATTGCGGCGTCGATAGATCTCGACTTACATGAACCAATCCCGAAAAGTCTACTATATAGAATCGGGAAACAAATGTGGGCAGATATGTAGCCGTGCCGCACGCAGATCCCGCCTTCCGAGAGCTCTGCTTGCTAATCGCTATGATCTACCATATACTTAATAATACACAAATACCCAGAACAGGGACGATAATTCCAGATACTCGGAACAGAAGGCAGTCGAGTACACCCATATACCTCTATGTATGCCTGCCACAGCCCCGCCCATTTGTCAGTGAGGTGACGGATGTACTGCGACCTAGAATCTCTTGGCCAACGGGGAAGATGGTCTACAACTCTTTCATCCTCCGTCTCACCATCCGCGTGGCTTAACACGGATAACCTCGAGATCCGGCTGTCTGGCTTCTTTGTTGCCGAGCTTGGTATGACGTTTGCCACGTGGTCTACCGATCACAGCCTGAGCTTGTCTCCGTAATGATAGGACTTCTCCCTCTTGCCGAATAAGTACCACGGCATTTGAACCAAGACCCACGAGCTTGAATTTGAAAAGAGTCTATATTTATCAGACATGCATTTAGAAGCGTGAACTATACCTCTTTGAAAGAGTAGCCTTCGCAATTATGGAATGAGATGGGTCGTTTCTATGCGGCCTTGACAATCGGACTTAACGGTGGGACTTCAATAAGCAGAGTGCATGAAGAGATTGCGTACCGAAACTTCAATTTGTGCTCTGAAATAGGAGACTCAAAGGCAGTACATGTAGTCAGTCGACAATATGTTCGTCCCCAAACCGAAACGGGGTAGTGGCGTCGCCAACTTCTCACGTTGACGTTCAAGCCCACGAGGCAAGCTTGATCCCAGCGGCGCATCTCTCACCCGACAGGCGCCACATTTACAAGGGTAACTCTCCGAAGACAACATAACTTATACATCAACAGAACAGATAGGGGTAGCTAGTCGAGGGATTCAGAGGCGTTGCGCCTTGTCATTGCAGGGTCACCTTAGGAATGGAGATCTGATCGCTAGGTGTTCCGAGCTCAGAACCATGTGCAGATGGTCGAAGGTCGTGTGTCTGGGGTATGTCGCGACTTCGTACCATCGTGGGCCAGCTACCTAGGTTGGATGCAGAAGAAGTCAAAATACCTTCTCCTGAACTTCTGGAAATTGGTCAAGTAGATGCCGCGCACCGGGAGTGTGCCTACAGTCTAGAACGGTATGGCGCCTGTTCGGCGCTTGTCATCGTGCCTTTGACATATCATTGTCGTCGTTGCTTGAGAGAAGTTGGTTACTAGCTTCCCCAGGATGTAGCTGTTACTTACATTTTTAGCTCCTAGGCGCCGTCACATAGCCCCATGAAAATATGGCACAGAGAAGTCATGTCCTCTGGTTCGTTACGCTAATCACTAGCTTGGCCTTATTGTTGGTTGTTTGAGGTGTGGACGACCACAAGTACCGGTACTCAGCCTCGTGGCTATATTTCAAGAGAAAACAAGCCCAGTCAAGGTGTTTCAGAAAATATGGTACTTGTGATGGGCGCACGATTCCGTGCTTTGACACTTCATTTTGAGGTTGGCGCTGGATTGCGAGCAGCTGATGGGCTGACTTATTGCTGGGATGATTGATGGTTGTCCAAATGCCTGGCATGAGGAGGATTCCAACCCGGCCGATCACTCACTGACAGGCGCTTATACCAGGGAACCCCCTTAATGGCTAATCACTTAACGCGTGCTGAGCCGCATAGATAGTTCCAAATATCTAGGTTAAGCACTGGACAAGTACGCAGTAGGTACCGAAATTCGCGATGCAAGGCGAAATTAGCCAACCCAAGAACGGTACATGAAACGAAGCTTTGTTGGCGATCTACCCGGGCATAGGTAGAGGCCGGGCCGGCCCAGCGGCAAGCAACTACTCGTCATTGCCGAGGGTTCGATCAACAATAAGACATTCCGGGTGGGTATAAAACAAACGAGAAGCGCGATTAGATAAGTGAAACTATACAATGCGTATTCGCCGCGATACGGTTACGACATTGCTTGAACCATCTAGCTGGGAATTGGAGAGTGGCAGATGGCACCTTCGGTTCCATTGGATGCAGCAAATCGAGCACACTGTGGCACATCATCCTTTCACCTGGAAATACTACTCAACATTACTCCCACGCCACAATATTGCATAAGCTTCGAGAAATCGCTCGCTTCATCCATTCTGGAAGGTAGTATTGGTTCATAAAAGAAGGGCACCAGGAACACCAAAAGACCACAGAAACAGACACCTAGGCGAACACGGGGATACGTTCCGGGTCCCAGGATTCAGGAAGCGAAAGTGGTATTGTCGTGAACTGCAACCAAATAGTAGGTTGAATGGGGACGCATGGGGCTCGCAGACTCGGGATAGGGATCCAAAGATGGTCGCGCCAATAGAGTGCTGACAGGTCTCTCTCGTGCTAGCTACATGATAGCTTTATCCACTGTGATCTTGCTAGCAGCAGGACCAGGATGTGTTGGACGCCGGGTCCGCAAGGATAACTAGACAGACGGCGATTGATATGGGGCAATCCTATCTAGTGGGCTCTAAAATATGCTCGTCACCCTTGGGTTAGTCTATAACATATTGTGCTTAAGCTTTATTGGGATAGTGACGTGCATGAGGCAGATTCCGAAGTGCCTAATTGTGTTAGAACGCCCGAGATTGAACTGTCCGGCCCCAGCGCTATCAGTCTTTCTCGTCGTCTCAACAACATGACAATACTGTAGATAAATAAGACGTAGTGAACAGCAACGCGACTATGCTTAGAAGAGGATATCGGACATTTCATATCGTCGATCAAGGTCCCAAATCGTTGCTGGCCGCCTGCATGCATATGACCCTGGGTTCAACATCCGCATGCCGAGACAAGTACACGCATAAGGCGGTCCGGGAAGACACCCGCCCCCGTCGCTATGCTGCAGTGTACTTCAGTAATGGTAACGTTCAAAGGCCGAACCGCTTCCGGAACAAGGGGCCGGTATCACCCCTAGCCCATACCTCGGTGATAAAGTGGGAATATCATAGGGGCTGCACAAGTTCCATTGGATTGATGGCCTTGGCTTCCTAGACAGCCCTATGGATACCTTGACGCACGTTTTAACTTACGATACAGATGTATGTATGTTACCTTAAGGGCAGAGGTGACGAGGTCATTACTTGAATTGGTCGATTCATGGAGCAAGATCCCACTTTCCAAAGTCCAATGCATAGTTTCAATTAGGATGGAACTAAAATCAGCATGGGGTTCTTGGGGTTTCGGATTTAAACTTGGGCAAGTTGTTCTGGCGTATCAATATTGTATTGGCCTTCCAACCCAGCTTTGAATAACTGTTGTTAGCTGCTCTGCCCCATGGGACAGCATCATACTGTTTCGCTACATGACAACTGCAGCGATCAGCTGTTTTCCGTAAGCTCCAGCCAGCCGTACGGGATCATGAGTTGTAGATCGCCAAGGAAATTATTTCAGGTATTCTAAATCGTATGGAGTACGCTTCGTAGTTGTTCCAGGAAATTGTACAGCAGGGTTGCAATTGGCGCATGCTGTACCACTGCCAGGTGACGTCTAAGGGTACGGGGTGCGCCTAGACCTCGTAGTCACCGTTGTTGCACGAATACAACTGTAGCAGCAGGAACTGTACTTGAGGATGTAGGTATTCCATGTTTCAATACTGATCGGTACTAGATACCTAGTATACATTTGGACTGCGGGAAAACCCACATGGATATGCTCGCTAGTGCCTATCTAAGGTTGATAATAAACGTACATATAATGTGCAACTGTCCCTTGGGATATAGAGCAAAGGTTTCTGTATAACTGTCTTGTCAGTTCCAGCCAGAGCCCATGGAATCGTCGTTAAGGTATGTCCATAGTGTCACGACCTCAGGTATACCAACGGCAAGGTAGGGTAAGTCTTAGATACTTGTTATCGCACAAGGAGCTCTAACTACTATCTCTACAGACTGGATATCTGTATACAGAGTGTCCCCTTTGTTCTACCGTTATAAGTATCGTGAGGTATCGCAAGATCATGACACGTAGTGAGTGAGACGGAAACTCATAGAAGTCCTAATGTGCGTTAACACGCAAGGGATTCACTTCGAAAACCCCTCAATACTAAGCCAAGGCTCTTGGGATGCTTTCATTTTTTTGTATGATGGTACGTATGTATGTGCAAAACGAATGGTCGAGACAATATGTCATACAACCAACCATTCGGTTACTTCATGCCACTTGGTTCGGTTGTTCATGACGGCAGATGAAGTTGCTGGCAGCACAAAGGATCGATGATTCACTCTAGGTGTTGCGTAAGCTATTTGATCAAACACCTTCGAAGTACAGAATTAACTAGGTAGCTCTACATCGCAGTGCGCGTTGAACCTTTGCTAGCTCATCTTATAAAGAGTTGAGCAACTAATAACGCTTGATGAGCTAGGCATCTGAATGGTGGTCATCAGAAGTTAACGCAGGGCGAACTCGAAGTTTTGGTGAATCATGAAATTAAGGGAACCTTACCTTAGGTAGTCTCGACAAGACCAATCTCTAAGAGGTAGAGTGCCGGGGTGGCCCACAGGCCAGTTCTGGCACGTGTCCTCAAGAGCCCTCCCTGCCCTGATGTATTTTATAAATAGGTCTTATCAGTTACTCGTCAAATCGATATGGTATCGCGTTAGTGGATAATGCCAGTATACTAACCTACGAAGCCACTGCTGTATTTACAATACCCTCATCAACTACTACGCACTTTGAAGGTTTCTTCTTTTTTGTTTCCGTCTTCGGTCAAAGCAAGGCGTGCCAACTTCCATGCCGCCGCCAGCACATTTCTCGCTTACCGTCTCGTGTTATTTGCCTCGACCTTACCTACTGTAGTGTCGTAATATACTTTGGTGCCGGGAAGCACTCCTCACCAAGCAAGCTCTCGCGCTTGTCATTTCGCCGGCCGATACCGTCCGTCTACACATGCCTTCTTGCACATTCGGTTGCCGGTGATGCCCTTGCCTGGCTCGGCCGCCTGCAAGTTGGCCCCATCGTATTCACCCGCGACGCCATGTCGCTTTGTTAGGCTGATGGCAGCATGGGCTTTCTTGCTGCTGCCATGGCTGGCGCCCGCCGTGCTGGCCATGCGACCCAGTCACGTTGCTCAGTTGCGCCAGGACACGGTCGATATGTTCTATCATGGGTTTGACAACTACATGCAGATAGCCTTTCCCGAAGACGAGGTACGCTTCGCCATGTTGCGCTCCGCTTAGCTCCTATAGACTACCTAGAATACACAACTTATCTTTGTAATCCCAGTTGCGCCCCATCTCGTGCACGCCCTTGACTCGCGACCGTTTTAACCCTAGAAATGTCGAGCTGAACGATGTCCTCGGAAACTACTCCCTAACTTTGATCGATAGTTTGTCGACCCTTGCCATCCTCGCCTCCGCCCCGCCCGACGATCGCGATACCGGACCAAAGGCGTTGGCCGATTTCCAAGACGGCGTGGCTGCGCTTGTGGTGCAATATGGAGATGGACGAGCTGGTCCGTCAGGCCGTGGAGCTCGAGGGCGAGGTTTCGACGTTGATAGTAAAGTCCAGGTGTTTGAGACGGTGATTCGGGGCGTGGGCGGATTGCTGAGTGCACACTTGTTCGCTGTGGGCGAGCTACCGATCACCGGCTACGACGTTACGAAATCAGGCGTAGATATCGAGAAATTTCCTATATCCTGGCCCAATGGCTTCAAATACGACGGTCAGCTGCTGCGGCTTGCGCTCGACCTAGCGCAACGCTTACTCCCCGCCTTCTATACGCAAACTGGCATGCCATATCCTCGAGTCAACTTGCGACACGGTATACCGTTCTATCTAAATTCGCCTCTACATGAAAACACTACTCCACACCCCGAAAAGGCTCAAACATCCCCGGAGATTACGGAGACGTGTAGTGCCGGAGCTGGTAGTTTAGTTCTCGAATTCACCGTACTGAGTCGTCTGACGGGAGATCCTCGGTTTGAACAGGCAGCCAAGAGAGCTTTTTGGGCTGTCTGGTCGCGAAGAAGCAACATTGGACTGATAGGCGCCGGTGTTGATGCTGAAGAGGGGCATTGGATAGGAGGTTTCTCTGGAATTGGTGCCGGAATCGACAGTTTCTTCGAATATGCACTCAAAACCCATATTCTCTTGTCTGGTCACGAGCTACCGAATCAAACAATCCCCAAGCATATTTCACAGAAAAGCTGGCTTGACCCAAATCAGATTTACAAGCCGCTTTCTGAAAAAGACAACTCACCGGATTCATTCCTGGAAGCCTGGCATCATGCCCACGCTGCCATTAAGCGTCATCTCTACACTGACATGCATCACCCCCATTACGTCAATGCGCATATCTCCACGGGGTCTCCTCAAACTTTCTGGATTGATAGCTTAGGTGCTTACTATTCTGGATTACTTACGCTTGCGGGAGAGTTGGATGAAGCCATTGAAACACATCTACTCTACACAGCGCTGTGGACTCGGTACTCCGCTTTGCCGGAGCGCTGGTCGGTCCGTGATGGCAACGTCGAAGGTGGACTGGGCTGGTGGCCGGGTCGACCAGAGTTCATTGAGTCTACGTACCATCTGTATCGGGCTACCCAAGATCCATGGTATTTATATACAGGTGAAATGGTGTTGAAAGATATCACTAGGCGATGTTGGACGGAATGTGGCTGGTCGGGCCTACAAGACGTGCGAACTGGCGAAAGAAGTGATCGCATGGAAAGCTTCTTCTTGGGAGAGACTGCTAAGTATCTGTACCTCCTGTTTGATGCAGATCATCCGCTCAACAAACTGGATGCGTCGTATGTGTTCACAACGGAGGGCCACCCTTTGATTATCCCGCGCAAGACTAAATCCCGGCGCCCCAAAAAGATGCAAAAGGAGCAATCTGTTCAGCCTTACTTCGATGAGCGCTTCACCAATACTTGCCCTCTGCCTCCTCCCCTTCCCCCTTTGTCCGGTTCAGCTACTGCTGCACGGACGGACCTCTATAACGCAGCGACTTTAATTCGCCTTCATCAGGTCCCAAATTTTCATGATGTTTTAAATATCGATGGCAAGCCTAGCCAGTCTGACACAGAGCAAACAAGGTTCCTACCCGTCTCAAACCATACATACTTCCCCTGGACTCTACCCCAGTCCAGATTACCGATCGACGGGACGTGTGTTGCATTAAAGCAACCCCTAACCAGTCTCATTGAATTCCCTTCTAATACCCAACAGTCCGTAGGAAGTGCCTTCAATATTATGTTCGGCGGTAACAATCTAATGCGGATGGGGAGCGAAGGTATCGCTGTCAACAGCCTCTCCGGCTTGAAAATAGGGATGGTATTGGAAGAACCGCCTATTACATCCGAACGAGGCTGGAGAGTGTATAGTATAGGCAACTTTCTTCTTGGAAGGGACGAAAAGGTGTTTATTGCCCGCGACATTCTTTCAGACATTTCAGACCCCCTATTCCATCGCGTGCGTGATGCAGTACTTGTCGAAATTCTACTTCAGGTAGAGATTCCGGTCACGACACCAGAGCGTAACGCTACGTCTACAGATACTCCCTTGCCAGAAACAGAACCTATCCTTGAAATACAGGGTTCGGATCTGGGAGCAGCGAGCTTATTTAATTCTTTATTGCAACAGCTCACTTCGGCTTTGCGAGAACCAGTGACCACATTTGGTCCTGAACCCGCGCCGAAAATCGACTACAAGTACATAACCATTCCGGCAATCACACCTGTGGGTGTGGGCGTGGCACCCTTACCAGACGTTATAGAGGCTCCGAACCCAAATCTAAAGGCGAATATTGAGTCGCTTTCATGGCGGCGGATCTATTTTGCCGACCAGACTTGCCAGGGTAAGCTACCTGATGTAGCTCCCAAACAGCACCAGGTCATCGTTATGCGTCGGGGTGGCTGTTCCTTCTCTGATAAGCTGGCGACTATCCCTTCTTTCGCGCCCCACCGTAACGGGCTACAGCTTGTCATCGTGGTGTCGGACGATAAGGAGCCGCTGGAAGAAGGCGAGGAAGATGTGTGGGGCTTCAACCTGATCCGGCCGTTGTTAGACGAGGAACAGCGGACGCCCGCAGGCGTCACGCGACATCGCCCCATACCGATGATGATGGTAGGGGGCGGGGAAGCGACGTATGAGATATTGAAGTCGGCGAAGAGTATTGGCATGAGGAGGCGATACCATGTTGAGAGTCAGGGGCTAACGATCAATAACCTTGTTGTGCTTTGATGATATGAAGGATGGATACGTGCATGCATTGGGTAGCGAAATAGAGCATAAAAGGGCGTCATTGTGGTTGTTAAATCTCGTAACGGAATCCAATTCTTTGGTTTTTAGATCAACGTTATGCTCAACATGGCTTGAAGTGATTCAGCTTCTGCTATCCATTTAGTGTAATACCAATACCCGTGACCGCGACGGCGGCCCATTATCTTGTGAGCCAGGCACGTGCCACCCGTATAATATCTCGCGATGTGAAACTTTGGCGATGCCAGGTGACTTGGCAACACCGTGCACAGTTTCACACGGACCTACCAGCTCAGCATGCAGGAACCAGCAGTCCTTGGGGTCGAAGTTGTCATATTCTCCCACGTACTTCATTGCGTCGTGCAAATCTGTCGGGTCACGAGATTCGCAGGGTCGTACGGTGAGTGCGCTTTGCCCCCAACTCCAGTCCATGACTGGCACGACCACGATATCGCCCAGCAGTGCCGCACAGGGAACGAGTATTATCATTCCGCTGTTTAGAAAGGCAAGCCGGGCCTTTCCTGCGTCTGAAAGAGCGTATTTGCGAAAGTAGAGCATCATCTTATCCTCAAAGTCGCGTACCTCTCTCTGAGTATAGTTGACACTACCCAGCTGAACTGCCTCGCGCGGCCAGGAATGCAGCCCGAATCGGTCGAAAGTCGTATCCTTGGTGGTAGCAGGTAGTTTATCAACGATTTTACTCCAATATAGTAGGGATTTATCGTGTCCGCTGACTTTCAAATACTCAAATGACGACGAGGGGGGTAGGGCGCCACTGAGCGCAATGATCTTTGCCCCTCCCCATATCGTGAGGGGAAAGACATGAGCGAGGCGCTGAGACGAAGGTTTTGGCTCTACTGTTTTGGCCTCCGGGCAGAGATAGCGTCGGTCGATCTCGATACCCCAATCCGGTACCCAAGATGGTAAGGAGAACGTGGCTCTCAGAGGAGACGGTGTGGATGAGTTATCGAGCTTGGCCTTGAACCCGTCATGATACCGAAAGTAGCGCCCCATGGCAACGAAGACCTCCAACACTGTCTGGCTGTAATCGACCCTTATAAGCTCCTCGGCTACACGACGATCTGAAATGATTCCCATATGCGCGAACACGATATCCCTCGGATCCGAAACTTGACAACCTTTCCTGGATTGAAGGACTTGCCAAAGCGTTCGCTTGATAGGTTCTTCGCTGTTAGAAGACTCGTGATACTCTGCGCGTATGCTGTCCATGGTTTCCAGGGCCGTAAGCCCATACTTCTCTTCCTTGCTCTCCTCCTCGTCCTGGTTCTTCCCATGATTTTGTATCTCTTCATCACATCGATGCATTTCCAGTCGCGGGACCAAAAGACGACACAAGTCGAGCCATCGAACTCTCTTCAGCCCGCACTGGACCCAGGGGACTCTCGAAAGGACCAATTCCTGAAGGACCCAGATCCGCCGAAACCACGGATTACACAGAAGACTTTCGTATGCCGCGTCAGCGAGAGAAATGGAGTCACCAGATAACGTCCCATCTTCACAGAGAGCCCTAAGATTTATAGCGTCGATCACCGACTCGTTAAAGTGTAGTTTTCTCGCCAATTCGAAGATGGCATCAACATATGGATTCAGCGGGCCGAGATATATGATGGTATTGCTTGCGCTGCCATAGATATCTCCCATCCGCGCGACCTGCCTGCTTCTCTCGGGTATGTTCCCCTGGTCGATGCATACAGCATCGACCCATATCTTATGAGTCCTACGACTATCGCGTAGGTCACGTAACGCATCACTTAGATTAGCGGTGATGCCGAGCTCCTGGCCGTCGATCGAGATCTTGTCGACGGGCGCAGGATCACCCCATACATAGGACAAGGCTGTGTACGACTCGATCAAGTCATCGTATTGCTGAGTAAGAGAGACATGCTGAAGAGAGCCGTTGAGATCTGTATCCCGGGTGATCGCGGGCTGTAAGAGAAGGATCCTGATACCATCTTCCTCTGTGAGAGGAGAATATGCGAATCCCGAGTTCATATCGGGTTCCGCGTTTTGTCGGTGAGGGCAGTAATACCTAGGTGAAAACGAGTAAATGCACTGACCTCTTTCCTCTCCGATCAACCCCGTATGCGGGACGGGGCGCATTTTCTGCAATTCTAGCGATTGGCCAAGAAACTAACTAGGTAGTAAAGTTCCCCGGTGCAGATCAGACGAACGTTTCTGACAGATCGCATATTAGTTACATATCGCAAACACTACAGACTAAATATCTCACAACTCTACTGAATCTAGCTTAAGCTACCACAAACAGACAAAAGAGATAACTAGAAAGACTGGCCTAGTATTACAAGTCCTCGCTCCATTCTCGGGGGTTATCCTGACTTCTTCCTGGCTCTCACGCTCAAGGTAACCTGATGAACACCTTCCTGCAAGGCAAGTAATCGATTAATTCGGCTGCCCAGACAGGTTCAAAGTCCTTATAATCATTTACTCAAGCAATCACACAAGCTGAAAACTGATAACACTGGGAACTGAAATTTCATGTCAACTGAACACAAGCTACGTGTGAATATCGCTAATCACCATTAAAAACAATCCGGTATGCGCCGATTGAAAATGCTTTTCCGATGCCTCATACGCCTGGCTATCTGCCTTGCCCATTCGTAGTAATAGTAATCCAAACATACAAATCTGCCTGCTCGCTAAAAAAAACCATTAGAGGCATCAGTTCTCTTGTATCGCGTATGTACTCATTCACTCATGAAGGGGGGTAATCGAAAAAGACCACCAGATCAGCGAGCCACCGTGAAGCCGTAACTAACCCAAACACGCCATCCAAATCAATTTATCCCATGCATTTGTATTGAACTCCTCCCGTCGTCGCCCTTACCTCTCCCACTCATCCATTTCATCATCATATTCTTCTTCAGCGTTCCGCCGGTTGCTCCCACGTTTGCTGAACCAGCGTCGAATACCACTGACTTTCTTCTGAGGGATCTCCTCGTCATACTGTTCATCATCCATGTATTCAGGCTCTCCCTGTTCTTGTCTCGTCTGCTCCATATAGGGCCCCTCAGGCTCGTCTTCCGGTGATTCCCCTTGGTATTCATACCATAATCTTGGGACCAGAAGTCTATACGGCACCGTGATGCCAGCCGGATCCTTGGGATTGACCTCAACGTTAAGGCAGACTTCTAGACTTCCTTCGGTGTCAATTTCATAGCGCTCGGGTCCATGCTTCTTCAGTTTCTTAACACTAAGGCTTGTCGGTGTGCGATGAAAGGGCTTAATTAAAGGACCGCTATTGCTAGCTTCATTATAGTTTTGTGGGTGTTGCATTGATTGCATGGGTTGCGTGAATGCTCGACGTGGAGAATGTGCGGTAAATTGCGCCTCATCACCGATCTCAAACTCGCTGTTGCCCCCACCGCGGAGACCGAAGGTATTTCCGCCGCCATGAGAGAGTCGGGGTGGAGCAGGAGCTGCGAAGACATCTTCGTCATCATCGCCCCAAGAGCCATTGATGCCGCCATCGTCTGGCCGACCCTTGTTGCTTTTTCGGCGGAGAAGGTTGCGGGGACGCGAACCGAGGGACAGAGTACGTATCAGCCCACTAGATCTCGGTTGTCCCACATCCTCGGAACTTGAACCTCGGCGAGAGAAGGAACGCATAAATCCGCCAGAGAGCGGTGGACGTGAACGGTCGATAGGGTCTTTAGGCACGTCAGGACGGAGTGCTGGCCCACGATTCTTCGATAACGAGAGCCGGCGGAGCAGGCCGCCTCGACTACCCGGAGGAGTAACCTCAGGTGTATGCTCAAATTCCTCCAACGGTGGCGTAGGCGGTGGTGTGTGTCCCGGTACATATTCTCGGATGGAACACCAGTTTCGGTGAGGTAGTAGATGCTTATTGTTTCGTGCCTTGCCGTCTACTCCGTGGTCAAACAGTGGCAGCATATCCTCATCAGTCTCTTTATCGAAATGATGCACCTTGTTACGTTTATTTAAAGTGTCAGCCATGAGATCTGGAGGCGGCGTATTGGCTATTGCGGACGAAACGACGTTAAGCATATAACGGAAATCCTTGTGTTTTGGGATGCGAAGTTTAGGATTCGAGTAAAATTGGCCGACTGCAGCAAGATGCACATCACCGCTAAGTATTGTCACACGGACGGACTTGTCAACCGCTAGATCCTGGAGATCTTCAACGACGAATTTCCGCTCTTCCTTGTGGTTTTTAGCTGTCCAGTGGTCGTCTAGATCGTCAAGAACTTCGATGCCACCATCAAAGCTATTGACGAGGTTGCCTAACAATCCAAATTTGCCGAGAGCTTTGATGGGATCCATGACTCTCGAGGTCAAACTGGAAGCAGATTAGCATTGCTTTGACCATGGATGGTCAGCGATACTTACATATTCTCCAACCATACAAGCCGTGGATATGCAATCGGGACTCCCAGTAATACTAGTAGGTGCTGAACTGTGCCCTTCATAATCTCGTCGTAACAGCGGTCCATCAACTTTCTCCAGGTATCCGGATGGATAATCTCCTCTCTCGTCCGTTCTGTCCGTGCGTCCACAGCGAGAAGGGCAACTCTGGCTCCCAACGGCATAAACAAGCTGCGACTCGGCTGATGGATATATGGTCCAGGTTTCACCCCTAGACACCAACTTGGCTCGGTGGTTTCATCTTCATCAGGTACGCTCTGATGTTGGAACAGCAAATAGTATTTGAATGCAACGTTGCCCAATCCCGAGAAGACGGGCGACTTCATGAAATGGTGAGGATACGATCCAAAACCGTCTATAATATCGTGATCATCGTACATATTGACCATGGGTATTTGAGAGTTAGCTAAACCGAAGAGGCCTTGCGAAAACCACATCATGTATCTCTCAAGATAGAATACTTCCAGCTCTTCTTGCATTGCTGCTGTGAATGGAGCATTACTTTTGTGAAGTGGATTCTTGATCTCGATCCACTCACGGAAGAGTTTAGCATTGTTAGCCACAACATCGTTGTAGACTTGGTCTCCGCCACCAATCATGACATGGAATGGCCGTGTTTGATGAACATTTAAAACGTCGCGCCACATTGGATCGGGACCACTGAAATCATCCGGATTCACGCTCTGGCTAAATCCATTGCAGCTGTGAAACATGATATTCATCGACTCTCCACGGGCTGGCACCCAAAAACCAGTGGCAGGTCCTTTGTTGATGCGATAGGCTATTCGCTGTTGTTTATCGCGTAGTTCAACCTCAATATTGAACCTCCAGAACGTATGGCCATGCTCTGCGTGGAGGCGGAATCCATGCACATCTTTGTATTTCCCGAGTTTCTCCCCGTCCACCTCTATCCGTTTCTTACGATCGGGAAAGGAGCCGGGAAGATCGGGAGCGCCAATGTCATCATCGGGTACAGTCCTGATGAGTTCAAATAAGCCATCATCCGGTTCTACCACTGATAAATCTTTGGCTTCTTCTAGCTGATCAACCAGCCGAACATATAGTGTCTCTCCCTGACGACCAATTTTTGGGATACCCGCGATTGGATCGACGTACTCGGGCGGAAGTGGCTGTTCGCCCCGGATCTCGGCTGGAGGTGGCGGCAGGAGTTCAATTGGCTGCACAAACAATCGGAGAACGGGCACGGTCTCGTACGAAGAAGCCGAATCTTGTGTAACTATCATCACAGAACCCCGCCAAATCTCCTTATCCACCGCGAGGTTATCGCGGCTCATCCTTGCTATCGGCTTTTCGATGCGCATGCCACAGTAACGTAACAAGGGGCCGCACTTAAGATAAAGGGGTGGTTTGAAGCTCGTACGAGTTTGGCTATCATCATTTCCGCCATCAAAGGTTCCTTGAGGTAACTGCGCGAAGGTGCCAGATTGACGTCTGCCACCGGCTTCCCACCATGCCGTGTTTTTATCAAGCGGCTCATTGGGGTTCTGGCCGGGGTTCTGGCCGAGATCCAGCAGAGGCCCAGACAATGTTCCTGCTTTGCCCTTTTTCCACTCATCCAAATATGTTGGGGCCCGATACGTGCCTTGCCCAGGCTTCAGCCCATCGTGATGTAAATACTCTCTCAAACGATGCTTGTGATGGGTGCTATCTGACATGGTGTCGTCGAACATCTCGGACCCGTATTCTCCATCTTGAAATTTGACAGATTTGGTACCTCGTTCACTTGGTTGGGTACCTTGAGGTGCTTTCGCAGGCGCAAGAGCCTGGCGATTCTGATTGATCGTACTGGCCCGGCCCGGTTCACCAGGAGTGACAAATTCATCTCTCCGGCTCACTGGTCTCTCCAAAGTGTTGCTTTGAGTATATGGCCCTCGCAGAATCGACGGATTTTGGGGCACGTTTTTAGTTGTATTGTACGACAAGGAAGGCCGCCGACTGGCACCCACCGAATTAGATCGCCCAAAGCCGATAGCAGCTGCCAACCCTCTCATGCGACTCGGCCTTTCTTCGTCGTACTTGTCCTCTCCAAAGGTCTTACCCCGGGATGGTGGCCTGGGAAGATCCTCTATCGGGGTTGACGGGTCCTGTGACATTCCACTGGTAGTTCGTGCTGCCGTATATTTTGAGCCGCGGTAGGGGGGCTGGGTCTCTGCACGATTATCCTCCTCACTAGAATTGAGCCTATTGTAGGTGGCAGATCGCTCCGCTGGCCTCTCCTCTGCCTCTCTACGTGTAGCATAATACTGGTCACTGGGCGGGTTCTTCTTTAGTTTGTTGCTACTACTCCTCACAGGAATAAAACTCTTGAACGTTGCAGTTTGCGGAGCTTCGTCATATGGTTCTTGGGCGAAACCGCGTTCATTTGTCGCTGCTCTTTCGCGAAAACTCAAGTTCCGCTGAGGTATACTGCTGGTCGGCGTTGAAACGCTGCGGCTCTTGGGCGCCGAAGTTTGGGCCCTCGGCGACTGTTCTGAATACCCATAGTCTTGTTGCGCTTCCTGCTGAGTTTTGGACGGTGTGCCATGCACCGTAGCTGCCGATGGTGTAACTTGAATAGGATCTGCTACAATCGCACGGCCCTGTTCCACCCCAGCTATTCGACCTTTGTCCCTGGACCGCACTTGTTGGTCACTTGGAGGACCAGAAGATGGTTTATCGTGATCCACAGCCTTCGCAGACTCACTTACCCGTGCCGCCCTCTCTCTTGCGCGTCTTTCTGCCGCCTCCACACGAGCGCGTTTCTCTTCCTTTGTAATGCTGTCGAGCGTCAACTCTAGCTTTTGCAGAGGCGAGCGGTCGGCAGCCCACATTTTCTGCTGTGGTTCGGGGCCTAAAGATTCTCGTCGCTTCGGCGAAGCAGGATCTCGTTCGTCGGGCCGGTATCCATTTGGTGGTCGCCGAATAGAGCCCGACCTGACCAACTCTCTTTCCAGATGCTCAGGTGACACCACCCCATAGTCAAAATTTTGATGAGCCCGGTCAAGCACAGGCGGTCTCGACTGTCTCTCGGCAGGAGGAGTAGCATCTTTGTAGAACGTTTCAGGCTCCATCTCGAGAGCGTTTTCGTAGGGTTCTAGTCTATGGGATAGGCGAGGCGATCCAACCTGGCCGGTAGAACCGTAAGCATACGAGGTACCACCACCTCCGAACGGATACTTGTAGCTGATCGGAGGCGCCCTAGGCACGTCGGGAGCGGCTGGTGGGGAGGAAGTGATTGGAAATCCGTAGGTGTCGTCGTTTGGGTCTCGACTTGTCCGTGTCCGACGGTTTTCTAGGGGTTCTGGAGAGTATTGGTTTTGTGTGTAAGACACTGAAGGCCGACGAGTTCGGCCGCCACCTGGCGCATTCGATGTAGTCGGTGAAGCAAGCGGCGTGTAGACTGACTCGGTAGGAGCGTTGGTAATAGCAGTTTGCCCAGACGCGCGATTGGAGTCGTACCGCGATGGGGGCAAGCTGGGACTGTCCAATGACTGTCTACGATCTGTCTGATTGGAGCTCTCTGACAGTCGGCGAGCTTGAGAAGGCGGCAGCTGGCCCCAGTAAGGAGTGGGCATCTTGGGCACGGTGGAGGACGCTCTGCCAGCGGTTAGGCTGCAAACGAGGCTGGCGGCGGGTCAGACAAGACAAGAGATGGTCAGACTAGGTATGGTCCTTTGAGCTTAGGCGCTCAAGCGAATCACAAGTCAATGCAAGCTTCCGCCATAGATAGACTAATGCCACGCATGCTCATGCAATGCAGCTGAACTTGGACTGGACCAGGTATACGGATCCGTACTGTAGGTGATAAAATAGCTGCAGAAAAGGATGAACGGAAAAATAATTATTATGGAAAACGACGAATTGCGGTGGCAGGATATTTGATGTAGGTCATAGATCGGCGAATTCAGCTAACCAAGCTACGGGAGCTTCAAGTTCGGATAACATCCCTCACACAATCTCCAACTACCTATCGGTGCTCGAGCGGTTGGGGGGGTTGGTGACCGGGGTGCTTTCTTGGCAAAAGCGAGCAGGTTGGGTACAGCCGTAGTGTGGTGTTGTACTGCACCGGAGTGGGCTGGAACTTCCAGGATCCAGAAGACTCGGGAAGTGCAGACACACAAACCATGTCGGCAAGGAACAATAGACCAATTGGCGCTTGATGAACACACAAGAATTTAGTATACGACAGCGGACTACCGCAACAAGTAGCGGTCAGTGCTTCGTGACATCGTCGTTGTGTCTTCTTGAGACGAGTCAGTCTCCTTGATGGAGAGCATGTTCAAGAAGTCAATCGTCAGTGGCTATATTTGGTATCGTTGATTTCGGAAAGGCACTACGGATCTGCAAGCAAGGATGCTGTATTGTCGATAGCTGGTTGACCGTGTACATGTTGTACAGAAAAAAGATGGCTGGGACCGAGGCAATTGGGGTCATCAAGAACTAGTGAAGTTACAACGGAAGAGCAGAGCAGAGTAGGTAGTCTACTGTGGCACATCAGTTCAACTACTGAAATAAATAGGTGTGGGAAAAGTTGTAGTTGCAGAATTGTTGATGTGTTGACACCAGACTCATTAGTGAGACTGGAATGCAGATGGTATTGATGTCAATCTGTCAAGATTACTTACTGATAGAGCTTAAGCTCTGGCATTAGACCCCATGTGGAACTGCGGGTGACGACATCTGTACATACATCTGTACATACATTCAAGGTAGGACAAATTTTAGTAAAATATATGAACTATTCCCGTCCGCCGACACGACATCCCTGAAGATAAGTACCTTACGTATTCATCTACTTAAGGGTGTTTCTAGTTAATAGATGCAACCCAACATCAACGATAGTAGTAAAGCCGCTTAACTTGAGCTGAGTGTCAACCCGACCCGACGAGTCAAGAAAGAGTATTAGTATGAGCATGACGAATCCATGTATGCACAAAATGGCTTGCCCTCACAGCTCCTATACTACCACACAGCTCAAGCAGTGCCTTTCAAACCTGTCACATCAAGTGCTTCAGGAGCAGGACAAGTTGTTTTGGAAATGACTCGATAGCAAGACGCCAGAACGAGAATCTGAAAATTAATTCTACGTCCCAGAGGGAATTGACCAGGCTGCCGCAATAACACACCTATTGATTACAACCAAGTTTCTACTCTCGCGAAGCGTCTCGCCGAAGCGATTTCCATATGATGAGATACAGCAGTATAGCTCATTAACAGGTAAGTACACCACCAATGATACATACCTACCTGAGTACCTACCTATGTATAAGTAGATACTGAATTACTGCGTATATGAAGTCGTGAGCGTTGGAGAGGAACATTCACACGTTTGCCTTTGCAAATGGGCGGCGCTCCATTACAGGCAGAAAGGTGAGTTCCAATCATCATGGAGGACTACGGAGAATTCAAGTGTCTCGGAAGCAGGTTACCGTCTTGCGTTTGCTATATATATACCTAGGTACCTACTCCGAACATGGACTTGATTGTACGCAGTAAGCTTAAATCGCGGGGCCCGCTTTTTCGGGGTGGGAACAACTGGCCATAGCCTAACTAGGTAGGCAGTAGACTGCACCCTGAAAGTCTCCTTCGTCAAGGGATGGCGATGCAGTCTAGGTGCCTGTCTTCATTCACCATCGAGTCGATTCAATAAGACTCAAGCCCATACATCCTTTCCTCGTTGTCGCTTTTCCATACTCTTACTTGCATGGCGTGAACGGTTTCTTAGATTTCCTTTGCGTTGGTCTCCCAGAAAGGGGGCGAATTGTTCATTGATTGCGTAATCGCAAAACAAGGGTTGTAGCATCCAGTTTTACTGTTGCTGTCGCCATCCCTCTCTTGCTTCTTCATCTTAGCCGGCAGCCCTTGGGCCTTTTGATTTTGCCTTTGTTCAAACTGCGGCCGTCCGGCTCACTTGCCTGTCGATACCCGTGAATCGATTGACGAACGCGTCTTCCCGAAATGAAGATTTCCCCTTTCGTCGGCCTCCTCGTAGGCAGCCTGGCTGGACTAGGCACATCCTCCCTCCTCCCGCGCGATCACGACGCAAACGATTACTACGTTCTCCACCTCGACAGTCGCACGAATCCAGACCACGTTGCATCGCGATTAGGATTAAGAAACGAGGGTCAGCTAGGCGAATTAGCAGACCATTTCGTATTCCGCGCGCCCAAAACAAACCACGATGTTGTTCGTAGGGAAGTGGACGAGCGCCGGCGGAAACGGTCGCTTGGGGGTGCTGATGTACTCGATGCTGTTAAGTTTTCGCAGAAGCAGAAGCTACATGCGCCCATGCAGAAGAGAGTAATACCATCGCCTCCGTCCGGCTTCTTCCCTCAACGAAAGGGAGATGATACGGCCGATTCCAAGGCGCTCGACTATCAAAAGTCGGTCATGCAGACGTTGGGTATTAGCGACCCTATATTTCATGAGCAATGGCATCTCTTCAACCCCATTCAACTTGGCCACGACGTCAATGTCACTGGTGTCTGGCTTTCAGGAGTGACAGGCAAGAACGCGACTGTTGCCATGGTCGACGACGGGCTAGATATGTATAGCAATGATTTGAAACCAAATTATTATGCATTTGGTAGCTGGGACTTCAACGACAATCGAGCGGAGCCACGACCAACTCTGGACGACGATAAACACGGTACGCGATGCGCCGGAGAAGTGTCGGCAGCCAGAAACGACGTTTGTGGTGTGGGTGTGGCATACGACTCTAAAATTGCCGGTATCCGCATTCTTAGCAAGCAGATCAGCGATGCTGATGAGGCTGCTTCTCTGAACTACGACTACCAACACAACCAGATCTATTCCTGCTCCTGGGGACCTCCAGATGATGGGCGATCCATGGATGCGCCTGGTATACTCATTAAGAAGGCTATGTTGAACGGTGTTCAG
Source organism: Xylaria cubensis (assembly GCA_022385715.1). Classification (NCBI taxonomy): domain Eukaryota; kingdom Fungi; phylum Ascomycota; class Sordariomycetes; order Xylariales; family Xylariaceae; genus Xylaria; species Xylaria cubensis. The sequence goes on along the minus strand of MU279096.1, from coordinate 50,206 downwards.
AAGGGCCGTAATGGGTTGGGGTCTATCTATGTTTTTGCCAGCGGCAACGGTGCTCAAAGCGATGACAACTGTAATTTCGACGGCTACACCAATAGTATCTACAGTATTACCGTTGGCGCTATCGATCGAAAGGGCCTTCACCCTTACTACTCAGAAAAATGCTCTGCTCAATTAGTAGTGACCTACAGCAGCGGCAGCGGCGATGCAATTGTAAGTTAATTACGAATGATAACGAAGCTTGGGGTCTGATCGATTTACAGCATACAACCGACGTTGGAGAAAATCAATGCTACAACGGCCACGGCGGTACATCTGCCGCCGCACCTTTGGCCGCTGGAATTTTCGCTCTGGCTCTGGAGGTCCGCCCGGATCTATCATGGAGAGATATGCAATACATCGCTTTGGAGAGTGCCGTTCCCGTTGATCTCGATTCTGGTGAATGGCAGCCAACTACAATGGGTAAGAAGTACAGCCACACTTTTGGATACGGCAAGATCGACACCTATGCTCTGGTTGAAATCGCAAAGACGTGGAAAAATGTCAAGCCTCAGGCTTGGTTTTATTCTCCATGGCTGCACGTCAAGAAGGAGATTCCCCAAGGTGACCAAGGATTATCTGTAAATTTCGAAGTTACGAAGGAGATGCTCCAAGAAGCCAACCTTGAACGACTAGAGCATGTGACAGTCACTATGAACGTGGAGCATACACAACGAGGCGATTTAAGTGTCGACTTAATCAGCCCCGATAATGTTATCAGCCACATCTCTGCGACTCGAAGGCTAGACCAAAGCGACCAAGGTTATGACGATTGGACTTTTATGAGTGTGGTGCACTGGTAAGTACTCTATACAAAGTCACTATAACGAAGCTAACGATCCGAAGGGGAGAATCCGGTGTTGGAAAATGGACAATTGTCATTCGTGACACACAGGTCAATGATCACAAGGGCACCTTTGTTGACTGGCATCTCAAGCTATGGGGTGAAAGCATTGACGCATCCAAGGCCAAACTACTCCCGCTGCCCACGGAGGAGGATGATGCCGACCACGACGTAACGACTACCGCAACACCTACAGCCATCACAACCAGCTTACCTCCTCCCCCTGACGCCACTGCTATCCCTACCTCCCTACCCGATGATCACCCGGAGAGGCCCGTGAAGCCCAGCAACACGAACAGCGACAGCAGGCCATCAGCAACCGACACCGAGTCCGCAGCCGCCGAAACGACCACAGAGAGTTCCTGGCTGCCTTCCTTCCTGCCCTCGTTCGGCGTCTCTTCCAGCACGGTGGCATGGATATACGGCGCTCTGGGACTAATCGTCGCGTTCTGCGCAGGGCTCGGCGCATGGTTATGGTGGGTGCGCCGCAAACGCATCAGAAACAACCCCCGCGACACCTATGAATTCGAGCCCCTGAACCCAGACGAATCAGCAGCAGGTCTAGAGGGCGGCCGCGAAAAGGGAACCAAGAGAAGGGGAGGCGAGCTCTACGATGCATTTGCCGGCGGGAGCGACGATGAAGAATTTAATGATCGAGATCACAGTAGCTTAGTGAGTGAGGATTCAGACGATGAGAGGGATGAGAACAGGGGCGCCGCCAAGAAATAAAAGGGTTCGAAATTGCTTGGGAATCGACCATAATAGGTCTGAGAATATTACAAGCAATTGCTTCGAATCCTCAGAGCTATAGGATACGGCGCTTGTATAATTGCTGTCCTCGTATAGAGCGTGTGTGAGGCCCCCTCATTTGTTTATAGAGATGGAATACGGTTTCTTGTAGTAAACCTGTACATAGTGAAGGAATGGAGAAATACGAGAACATGGCGTTGTAGGATTAGCATTGGCATAATTCATCCGTTTCTAATCTGCGCTCACGAATGCGGCATCGATCGATATCTGTAGTTTCACGGTCCGACGCGAATGCTGGCGACCGATTTAGAGTGCTACCTATGGAGCTCTAACAAAGACTAATACTCTAACAAGGTTTCCCGACTACGACTGCTCGCTCATTACCCTTTCGAAGAAGAAAAAACAGTTTCATCCATCAACTAAATCATATACGAATTTTTTACATACAGGAAGCCAACAAAAGTAGCAACATGAATGAAGTCTAGTATACACGGTATGACACGCATAGATAATAACATCTAGGCCTGCACAGTCCACCGCCCATACCGGAACCTCGAGACGGAAGTATCATACGCAGGGATGGTGAATCGCCACTCGGCCCGGGACGCCTTGCTACGACTAACGTCGCGGCGCTGACGGCGCAGGTCGTGGGCGGTGTTCATGATCTGCTGAAGCCAGGGGTGGGGGACGGCGACGTCGTTCCTGGCGAGGTGATCGACAAGACGGCCGAGGACGTCGAGGTAGTCCTCTTGGTAGAAGTTGTCCGCTTCGACTAGAACCATTTGGTGTCTGTCAGTCATCGCCATCAAACATCCGGACAACCTCTTAACTCTTAACTGCTAAACAGGATATCCCCGGCGCTCTCTCTAAAAGCTACGAAAAACAGGAAGGAACATGATGGTTTTCTGAAGATTACTCACCCGGTCCGGGTCGCCCTAGCGGGTCGCGAAGCACACTTGCAGGAATCGTGCGTTTGCCTATCGGATGTGAGTGATACGATTGCCTAACCCCCTTCAGCCTCTCGGCCGTCCCTTCTCTCGATATGAAGCGCCACCTCCGATCGATATTGTCGTCCGACTCGATCGCATAGTTCCGGATCGGCAGTGCGGCGAGCATGAGAAGACCTAGGTGATGGGTTACGTCAGAATGTGGCTTTCATGAGAAAGAGTATGCGAAAAGGGGATATTAAAAAAAAGAACAAGTCGAAGCCCAAGCGCGCGCAACGTACCCATGGCGTGGAAAACCCATTGATTATCCTCCTTATATGGCGGCAGATCTTGGATATACACATCCCGAGTCTGACAACAATCTACAGCCGCGAGAAGTTTCAGGGCTATCCATTCGCATTCTATCCAATTCCTCCGAACGAATTGGCGGCCAAACTTGATGATTTGTTGCCTGCTGTGAATCTCTGACCACTAGACATTTTTGGACGGGGGGATCAGCACGATCTTTTTCGTTCGACAGGGCCGCCCGGTGCGAGCATAAATCAAGACGTACCGGTGTACGGCGCCATTCTTGCCAGCTCTGTTCGAACCAGCCCGCACGTCGTTGCTCCCAGTCCCATTTTCTATGGAGCCAATCGGCAATCATCTCAACCTCGCCAGCCTTTGGCATAACGCCCGCAGTGGGATGCAGCCTAGCCTCGGTATAATATATATTACTGTCGCGCCCGGCAGAGGTCGAATCGCTGATGAACACCCGGTCGAGATGGAAGTAGTTGGCGCTCTTTCTGGCTATGGTCGCGTCTTCCCAAAATTCCGCCGATAGCATCTTCGAGGTGAACAGTGCCGGTATCCTTGTTACGCGTACAACTCTCCCAGGTTGAAATGCCCAGTGGTCTGCAATTATATCTTCAGACGATCCCTCGAACGGACCGGGCCAGTCGGTAATCTACAACAACTAGGGTCAGGTCTTCCCATCTTGGAGATCTAGCAATGTTATGCGAGGAGTGGAAGCTCTAAAATACGACCTCCTCCCTCGAGGGAAACTGTTTTCTTTTAAAGCCACAAGACCAAGGCAAGAAAATATAGACTCCGTTAAAGAATACTCACGTAAGCTCCGAAAGGCAGGTCGTCACAAAGCATGGCTAGCTAGGCGATTAGCAACAGCGACTTGTATGTAGTAAGTACTCGTTCAGATAATAATTGGAATTTCTAATCAGACAAGCCGAGTTGAATAAACACGAGACGCGTGATAGACGTACGACCAAGGACCAACTGGCCACCAAAGATACGCTGTTCGGCGGCAAAACCCATTTCAACCGCTGCATCGTCGTTTATCAACTATCATTCCCACATGTCAACTACGACGTCAATAGCTGCATGACCATTAGTATAAACGGCGGGCGGCGACTGACTTACAGGCTCTCTAATTTCCGGGTGATCCAGAAAACTGATAGGCGGAAGGTATGCCGGCCAAGTTTGATCAGCTCTCCTGTTTTCATTGAGAGCGTGGAACATTTCATGCAACATCTACGATTGTTAATTCAGTAATACCATGAATCGGTTGGCAGGATTGAGGCGTGACATGAAAGATAAAAGCATACCGTTGTCATGAGACAATACTGTAGCATGCAGCGCTCTGCTATTGTTATATTGCCGGTCATCAGCGTTCTAATAGGACCGACGTCTATTCCGATCATAGCACCCAATTCCCCCATCGTGACACCCCATGTACCACTCCCAAGGAAATCTTCTACAAAGGTCCAAGTTTGCTCTCTCAGCATATGCTCGAGCCTGGCGGCGTAATGCCAAGGGGTAAATAGATCGATGAAACCATGAACACAGGGTGCCTGTCGGGCGTTACACAACATCCTTACATGTTCCAGAGACAAAAGGAGGTGGGCGCCCTCGAAGGGTGGCGGCGTGTGATACGCGTCTGCCCAATTAATGTACACGCCGTACAATACGGCTTCGAGCCTAGCGGTTTCCGATTAGCAAGTTTTGGTCTCCCGGGAGGGTATCATGAAAGATCACAACAAACATTACATGTTTATCAGCGACCAGAGCTTTAATGACCCGGTCTAGCAGTTCTATTGAGATGCTCAAGATTTCCCAGACCTTGGGATTATCCACGCTCCAGTTGCCGCCGTCGAATATTGTTTGGGGTTGGTCCCAGTCAAACCACCTATCTTTCCTTAGAAAACCGAACCATTTACTTTCATCGACCTGTACCCTCTCCGAATGAAATATTTTGAGAGCAAGGTCTTCCAGTGTTTCTTCCTGGTTCTCGGTCACTACGTTTTCCGCGGGGTTTATCGGGTTCGCCGAGCCGGTAGAGTCTGGCGGGTTTATCAGGCGCCTCAAAGCCACGGCATCGTTTGGGTCTACTGGGTTGCTATCGGCTGCCCGGTGTCCTCCAGAAAAAAGACCTGTTCTTTCCGAGAAGCGAACATAACGCATCAATGGACCAACCATCCACGAATAGTAACCCTTGAGATAATGGTTCTGAAACGCCTCGGAGGCGAAGACATAGTCCAGCTCTGATGCCGTCCTGGCACTGTCAACCGGAGGTCTGTCTGCGTAGTATTTGGGATGCAGAGGCGGCAGGCTGGGGGCGAGACCTGAGCGGTATACGCCATCGTCCACAAAAGCGTTGCGTCCGTCTTGGTCATGTCCAAAACGCTGGGCCCAAGGGGACAATGGTTTAGCGTGTGCCATGTTGAGGAAGGAGATAGTTTCATCGCCGCCAATGCACCGATAAGCACCCCCCTCCCCCGACCATAGTAACTACCTACCTAACCTACATGATCTGTTTACTACAATCTGGGAGTTCGGGCTGCACAAAGGATGAACCGGACCGGAAACGTAAAATTATGTGACACAATTAAGGGACCTCGGGAACAAAGGGGTTAACTTGCATAATTGAAGAATATGCATTGAACCATCTTGCAGGAAGAATAAACTACTCTACTATAAAAGGTATTAAAAAAATAAAAGAGTATACCAATTCATGTTACGCTCCAGATCAGCACTCCTTTAGTAAGGCCAGCGTAAAGTCACGATATTGCTAATATAGATCGTGTAATCCTCTTTACACAGTTCGTTTAAGCCGCGATCTCCTCATGAGGAAACATTAGCTTCTATTACTAGAGTTCTTGTGTGCTCATGGACAGCGTTTCCTCTCATAGCGTTTCAAGTTACCATGCAACACCCATACTCCTCGTGCCTAGGGCGAACGCCTCTCCCATTTCCCAACTGGTTATGATGCATTGTATATCTGTTCAACGGATCATTGTAATCAACAGCAAGCTTCGCTCAACGTTCCGAATCCACCACCATCTAGGAGCTTTCAGCAGATAACGTTGATGGCTTCATCTCTTTTTCCATATCACGAATGTACTTCTCCCACACGTCTATCACACCTCCATAGAAGTCAACGTGGGCATCGGCAAGAGCTCCGAGTTGGCCTTTAAGCTCGACCCGTTTGATACGTTCAAAGTCAACCACCTCCTTGACCACCTCTTCGTCAAACATCTCTGATGTCTTCTTGGCGCGCTCGACTTCTGTTGTTAGCTCGTCGATGCGGATCTCAAGCTTCCGTTGCCGTTCGCGCCGGCTAGCTTCGTGGTCCACGCCGCGAACATCCTCAATCTTGGATCGGATAAAACCTCCCGCGCCGCCCAAGGCACCAGAGCTTCCGTGCCCCGAGGCCAGAGAATCGCGATCGAATGTTGATTTGTTAAGATACTCGGTCAGCTGCTCATGATCTAGCTGTTTCTGCTCCCGTGCTTTGAGGAGATTTTTGAGGGCGAGGCTATATGCCTGCATGTCTCGTAAACTGCCAAGGTAATCCTGGTCTGTGTGCTCCCGTAGCTTCTTAAGCCCCGCCGCCGAGTCCTCAATACTAGCGGCGAAACCATGTACGGCTGTTTCCACGCCAGGCTCTAGGGTGATGAGCTTCTGAAACTGTTCGGTCAAGTCTCGTAGATCGGTTTCCAAATCGGTTTCACGCCGCACAACACGGGCCACAACCTTCTCCACATGGGCGAGATCCTCATCTAGCTTGTCACTCTTTTCCCGTACTTCAATAAATCGCTTATCATGTTTATGGACCTTTGTGAACGCATTAATAAAGGTGTCAGCAAAGTTGTCAAATACACCGCTACTGCCTTGATCGGACGTAATGCTTGTCCTGCCGGCACGAGCCCGCATAGTGGCATTCCAGTCGGGAGACTCCAAGAAGATGTGGAGGATGGGGGCGCGCCGCAGTATCGGATGAAGGGTTATGCGCGTCAGGAAACGCTGGAGCGAATACGCTCGGCGGTTTGTGAAGTCGGGCCCGAACCGATCTCCCCGGACATATTCCATGCGCTGTTTGTCTGGTAACGGGGGGACGGCACAGGCCGGGTACTCCTTGGAAAGGGTCTTGGAGAGAAATAGGAAGTCGGTGAAGCGGCGGCGGGCGGTGAAGGTCGGTTTCTGAAAGGAGGGAAAGGTAGACTGAAGCGACGGTAGGTTAGTGGTGAGTTCCAAGGTGAGGCGGAGGCGTGAGGTGAAATGATGCGCGGGGTTCGGGCAGCGCTATGCTATACGCACATTGGTGGTGATCAAATAGGACACAAAGGCGTCCTTGGTGCCGTCGCTTTCTTTATGCGGCTCGGACACGGTGCACTCGAGTATGTCGCCGGACAGGCCGGGATCCTGGAGCTGCAGGTTCTGGCCATGGTGCTGGTCCTCGCTGGTGGGCGGCTCTGCTTCGATGTTCGGCAGCGATGCGGTCGAGTCGGCGGGCCCGGCCCTGTCGCCGGCCTCGGTCTGCCACGAGATATTGGAGAAGTTGTCCTGGTCGATGACGGCCATTGTGTGAGGCTTGGCGACGTGCGTACAAGTCTCAGGCCTGCGACAGTTGGACAATTGGGTTGGTTAGATGATTGTATCCTTCGTATCTTCTTTGTAAAAGAATAACTGTAAATGAATGTATCTTGATTCTGCCGAGGACCAGCCGTAAAAGGTAGCAGGCTAATCCATTGGTAGGTGGGCAATAGGCTTGGTCAGTTCGTCGGCGTGCGTGTTGGGAATTCGTCGTTGGTGGGGAATGTTTAAGTGCCACAGCCTCACTTCTGATGAGAGCTGCGAGCTGAGCACAGGCGACATGCTTACGCATACGTCACGCACTCGTTACAGATATAAACCTTATGCCAATTCCCGATCTACATGCATTTAGGTACACTCTAACTATATGCATCTGGTGAGGATATGCTTTTAAATAAACGAGTCATCACATTACCTACGCGGGTGGGGGGGGTCCCTAGAAATGGTTGCGCAAGGCTTGCCAAAGGATTACAGGGGCCTGAAATGAAATTTTCTGGCAATTCACTTTCTTGAATTGCGTTCTTAAAAATAAATCATTTTTAACAGAATTTCTTATAATTACTATTATGTTTTGTTGTACAGAATTTCAAAGCGGAAATGATTGCTGGCTGGAAATGCTTACTAAGCGTGGTAATGATTTCTGCTCTTGAAATTCTATTGTGGCTAGGTGTGGCGGGTGCAAAAGGTGGGCCCGCCAACCCTGTATATAAGGGCTGGCAGGTACCCCTGCCTCCTACCTTCCATTTCTACCTTTTATTTCTTTCTACCTTCAATTCTTTTTTTAATGGGCTACAGTGGGACTCGAACACTAGGTCTCTACAGCCTACAGTTTATGGCCTATAGTCTACAATCTACGATATTTACCACTATACTACGGCTACGAATCTACAGTTACTACGCGCATGTAGGTAACAGCCCCAATTGATATTGATATTCTAGGTCCCAAAGGCTAATTGTATAATTGGCTGGCTATAGTGGGTCATAGGCAATAGTGGGGTGTATGGCTACAGTGGGGTAGCCGATTGGGTTACCTGCTGGCAATGATTTCGCGCTGGTAATTTTGACGTGGCTTGGCAAGGGCAATGTGGCTTGGTAAGGGCAGTGTGGCTTAGTCATCCGTACAGGGTTGCAATACGATGTAGGGCTGCAAGCGTTCATTTCAAGCCAATATTTCTAATTGAAATTCTATCCGTTTGAAATAAGTGACCTCTGCAGACATAAATCATAATAGAAATAGTCCGGTTATTGTGTGGCAAGGCTTGTACCTTGGTTTAGGATTGCAGGGGCTGGTAATTCTCAAATCACGCTTTCTAGAAACCCCCCCCACCCGCGTAGGTAGCACTGGGCAGTCTAACTTTATAAACCTCTTTTCGTATATGACCTCTAACGATTAAAAAATGAAAACCTGCTAGATAGTACATGATTCTTACAAAAATTATCTATACCTGCACATTCCGAGTTTTACTATGCTTTCAATACAAAGCCCATATCATTCCGATTGTCGTTGATGACTCGTCCCCATTCCAATAACAGCCTGAATAGATATACTTCCATGTCTTCTTTCCTCAGGGCCTTTTCAGCCCATTTTCGCCCTTCCTGAGCGATCCATTTCGCATCCCCTGTTCGCGGCGGCGTGATCTGCTTTCGTCCATTGAGCGTGCCACGACCATCCAAGCCGATAAAGTACGACATGGTGCTATGCAATGCATGATATCGTGCATCTATGGGGATGAAGTGTACCCAAGGCATTAGTCGTTCTGTGAACCATTGCTGGAATATCGTTGTTAGTACAGGTACACTGTTTGACTGCAAGACCTGCAGCAGGTCTCGCGGTGGGCCGTCGCTGCTGTCGAGTAACATCACGTAACGACTCTCTACCTCGGTAACTGGTGGCTCCAATCCAAACTCGTTCCGCATAAGTTCACAATTCGAGTCTTTGCAGCCCTCGGACGGACCGGTCAGTGAGATCTGCAACGGTAGAATACTATTACCCTCAGTAACAGGGACATCTTCATATCGAAATCTGCTGTTCAAGCCTCCCCCTATCCCCAATAGCATAGGGATGTTGTCCCCAGCTGTAGCATTCTGATATAAGTGGACTAAACGTAGTCGATGACTACCATGAAGCGACTCATAAGTCACTGGTGGTATGTCTTCGACGTTACCCTGCCACAAGACCATGTCCTGTTTTTGAGCGAAGGTTCTCCCATCATATTCCTGTTTCAACCCACCTCTCGAAAAGGGGATCAAGACATCGTTAAAACTAGTCGTTTTCGACCCACTAAATAGGGGCAGTAGATTCTGGTGCAGTTTTAAACGATGAGGAATGGTATGAAACTCGTGGAGGTTGAAGATATCAGGCTGATGGCACGGATCAAGAGACATGTGCCAGTTTTCGAGGAATTGTGCCTTACTATGAGGTGAGGCGCATGAGGCGCAAAAGTCTCTGACGTCCCAATTGACGAGACTACGACTAGGCGAGCCGGGGGGGCAAGCAAGAATCTCGAGCTGCCGGAACTGGTGCGCCGGGATGTACGGCACGCCCGAATCCACTGATCCTGCCGCCGGTATTGTTCGCTTGTCCACTGCGACGTCTTCCTTCGTTGATATGTCTAAACTATCGCGTTTGCCTAATCGCTGAAAGCCCGATCGAGTAGCTTTCATTCGTAATTGGTTTATCTCATTCCAAGGAACGAGAACCCTCGGCCGTTCTTTCAGATTTATGGCAAGCTCCATTACTGGAAGATGCTCCGCAAACGCAGAGATCAGCGTCACGACCTCATCCAATATTTCTTGTTGCGAGGGATCAGCTGCGCCTTTGTGAGTAGCTTTGCCGTCGGCAATGCTGATGATACCGATATCAGGCTGGCTCTTGAGGAACTCAAGTCCATCCCGAATATCTTGTGGTTGGAGGCCCCAGAACGGTAATATATCTTTCTCGATCTGATCAAACTTGTCGATAACGACCGACTTGGTTTGCCGAGCGAACTCAAACCATTTGTCAAAATTCGGTGGAGGTGTACGTCCGCGGTGTCTCTCTCCGTATTCTTTGACCGCTAGATTGAGAGTTGTGCTAACTGATGCATGTCGCAACCAGCGATCCGCTTCCACTCGGCTTTTGTACACAAGCTCATCCACAGGATGATGAATAAACAACCTGGGTGTCAGGACGATATAGACGCTTGAAGCAATTATTATGCTAACAAGCAATAATAAGACGGCAGCGCGCCTGATAAAAATGATGGAGCGCATATTGTGGGCGTACGCAAAAATGGTAAACCCGATCGAAATTGTCCCCATTACCAGTAGCAGCTGTGCTGCGGATGCTTGCTGGTACGTGCCGACCAATGACATGTTACCAACACTAGCCAAAAAGCCGTACAAAAGGGTAGCAATCGTGGTAGGTTCTAGCGGCGATGTGTCGCATAGCATTAAGGATGCAGATATGACAATAGTAGCTACAACAATGCCGGTGCTCAAGGTGTCGAAAATATAGAGAGAATTAACTCCTCCAAGAGATTGGTACCCGACAATCTCGCCACGACGTGAAAGCTGCGTCGCTATTGACGGGACGAATGTTGCAAATGAAGTGACTAATAGAATGCCACCAAGGGTTCGCAGTCGACTTCTGGTTGTTCGCGCCCAAGAGAGAACTCTCCAGGAAAGAATGATAATGGCCGCATCCGCGAAAAGACCGGCCCACTGGGTGAATACCACGAACGACCCTCGATCAGAAAAGGAAGAACAGAAGTATGTAGACCGAGCTGTGAAGTTGCTGGCCGTGTATGTTCCATAGCTGAGGAGAATAGCTCCAACAAGCAGCATAATGGGCGAGCCTTTGAGCCATTCCTTCAGGTCGTCTATCACGCTTCCCCACATGTCTTCAGGTTCATCTGATACTACCGGCGGTGGTGGGCGATGTGAGATAAACCTGTAAGCCGCGAACAGCAACGGCAAAAATGCCTATTGGGCCAAGTAAGTTATGAGCCATGCTAATGTCGCAATGAGATACTCACTTCGATACCTGCCGCAGAGCATTGGAAATCACGTAAACTTCTGTACGAAAGCTCCAGTCTAAGAACTATGAGAACAATAATACAGGGTACATAGAATCGGCGTGGTCTTGGTGGCAAGGAGGAGGATGATGCCTTCAAGACAGCATCGGAATCTATGGATGACATTAACAATCGCCTTCATATGAGTAAGAACGGATGAACGAACCAAATCTTCCATCGGCACCGGGCAGCCATTTTGAGAACAGACTCACGGCAAAAGCCGACAAGCCAGAGATAAGTAGCAACAAGAAGGATGAGAGACGTGGTTGGCCTAAGCACCTAAGTTAGCGAGGCTCCTGTAGACTGTGAAAGCCGGATAAGTACTGATTAAAGTGTGCCTTTGCAATGAAAACGATAGCCAAGAAAATGAGACGAGGAACCTTTGATCTCATTAGTAAATTGTTTTATTTATGTCGTTGGCGGTTGTTCGGTAGTGTTTAACTCACCAAACGCCCGTTGACCGCAGGCCGCTGTCAGGGGCCATCGAGGAGGCGGCAGTAGCGGTAACAGCCTCTCTCACATCGACTATGTGGGAGAGTGATTGAGTCGTGAATGTTTATCACTTTATGCACGGCTGTTGGTCGCACGTCAATTTTGGAGATGCAGTATCAAGTCCGAAGACCTTTCAATGCAGTAATGGAGGTTGGTGTTCTAACCCGAGTCCTCGATAAGTAGTAGTTGATGAATACAGTGTTGATTAACTTAATTATACGGTACGTCATCATGAAACTGATGACGAGTCACATGACAAACAGACCGCTGTTGTCGGAAAAACAATAGATCCTTACTGTACACCACAACATTGCACATTCCACTGTCTGCGTGTAGAGTAACTCGGGCGAATGGTCTAGGGGTATGATACTCCCTTCGCATTTCTAAGAACAACTAGAATATCCGCGTCTGGGAGGGGTCCGGGGTTCAATTCCCCGTTCGTCCAATGCGCTTCACATGAATTGTCTTTTTGTGATTTGTGAAGTGTTTATATTTTTTAATTGGCATTGTCTTGAAGTGAATGCATGATAAACGCTCAATCTCAACAGAGAGAAATGTCATTTCAGCATATAGCTCGTAGAAAGAATTACTTACATAACAACTTGTTGCTATGTTAAAAAAAAAACTCTAATGTATATATAGCCTAGCCCGTAGATTAGTGACTCTTACTTCTTACTTTTAACCTTTCGGATAGAAGCGAGAGAAGTAAGCCGTTGACGGAATCGCCCGCTCATAGTAATACGTCTATATAACAACTTGCATTTAACACGCTTAGCTTGAGTTCGTCCTAGCTGTACGTTGAGTAGACAGGCAGGGATAACATCAGCGTTGTATGGTTCGCTTCTATGCACATTTGATCTAACTGACTCTATTGGCCAGCCGCTCCCCGTGAACTCAAATAGGAAGCAGCCCAAAAACAATTCTAGACCACCTGGATGGCTACCCGGATGGACACTCTGTATAGGGCTGATGTCTGTGCCGCAAAAGTATTTCAATTGTCCTAAAAATAAGGACGTGTAATCCTACACACCTGTCTGGCCAAACAGTAAGAGCCTTTGTCCTCTATATATCAAGATAGCAGGACTCATGATACCGGTCTTTCAATTATCCTGATTACTTGACTAAATCGTTCGAGCCTCTATAATACTACTTACTACTGCTACTGCCTCGTGGAAGTAATTTTATCCTCCCTCTACAATATCGCATACATACAATCGTACTACCGACTGATATAAGAACGTAGCAACTAAAACTTTGAAAAGTTTCGCAGGTTATACGATGAAAAACGACAGAATACCATGGAGGCAGAGCAGGAAACTACCGGAACAAACAACTGCCTCGTATGTTGAAGTACCAAGAATGGACAGAAATCAACATGAGTATCATCCGGACGACCATTCGTCCTGGACAGATTCAACAGTGGCGATCGATACATCGGCGTACGGGCACATTCCATTGTTTGTGCCGTGACACAGCGTGTAACATACTATCAGTCCTCGACTCATTAGTGGATATCGTGTCTCTGCATCTTGAATATCGAATAGCTTGAGCGAGTCGACTTATACACCCGATAGTCTCGATCAAGACTAAGGCTCATCCAAGCTGAATACCGGACTTTTGCCTCTCAACGAGGCACAGAACTCCGATTGGAAAAGTGCACGCAATATTCGAAACGTAGGTCCAGTGTGATCGCATCTTGGTTGAGAGGATGCATAGCATGCTATCGATATTAATGCAGATGATACACGACACCTCTTCGGTAACCAACGTCGCCCAACAAACATAAAGAATGTGAAGAAGACTGCTGCGGCGTTACTGCTGACCCATACTTCCTTTCAGGTACTAGATTAAGTCCCCGATACAAAGTCATCGCCAGGAAGAAAACATTGGGAGCTCGGACTACAATGAAGCACCGGAAGAACAAGATAACGCTTTGCGAATGGCGCCGTCGCCTAAATCACAACAGGCTATTGACCAGAATATAACAAGGCAACATCTGGACAAACAATACCGAAGAATATGAGTGAGCCTCAAGGGAATGCGCAGCAGCCACACCGCGCATGACTACCGATGCGACGATAATGAGCAAAGGGGAATTACGGCAGTAACAAGGAGTAGTCACATCGCCATCGCTTTCTCGAATCATCAACGAAGATTGGCCAGTTATACTTCGTAGAAGAGAATAAGATCGATCAGATAACCTAAGGACGACAATACAACGGCCTGTCACGACGCACTTGTCTTAGTAAGAATCGAAGATACCAGGATACAACGGACTTAGGCGATTGGCGGAATTTCTCGAGCGGAGTCACTCGATGTCATGCAAAGCATCGAGACAAACCTAGTGGTTTAGCGCCAACTGTCGAGCAAAGACTAAATCGCTTACACACCTGAGCCAAGACACCTTATGTGGCTATGTCTCTTGCAACGACAAAGCTGGATGATGAGTCGCTGACTGTCTAATGTCAGCTCTCATTCGCTTGGCTCTTGGCGCAAAGTCTCGAACGCATTTTCGTGGTGTTCGAAGGATTGCCCAGCATGCCTAGGAACATCCGCCAGTTCACCGTTGACCTTTCATTTAATAAGAGAAGGGTAAAATCACGAGTTGCTTCACGACAACAACATTGACGCATTCAACGTCGGATATGTCGAATAGCCTAGGCGAGCTAGGCACCATTCACTAGCTTCAGACGATGTCCACTAAAATGTCAAGTCAAACAAAGGATGACTAAAAATGGAAAGGGAATCATTTCCCTTTTAGGCGACCCGAACACCAGCAGGGCAACGCCGATTCCAGCAAAAAATCGGGCTTACCGCACAGACACTCCAACATTAAGCACAGTCGAGACAATACTCTATCGCCTTGTGCCATTCGCCCATGGATCTATCCGTACGACTAAGTGGCAAACATGGATACCTATATTAGGCGGTGATCCGTATTCTATACGCGCATCGACCAATCATCTAGCAACCGCAATGACGATAATTAGGAACATCATTGCATTCGGCACACCGAGTGGTAGGGAGGATCACTTGTCAGGAATCTTGGAAATACAAGTACAAACTCACTTACTCACGAAAGCAGCCTCGGCAACATGCGACTCCACGATTCCCATTAGCAAGCAATTCAATCCTTCAGGTATGTTCAAGGTACGCAGAGAAAGTTGATAACTTGCAAGCAAACTACCCATTGTACCTGTAAAGTTACCAGAGATGGTAAGTAAGTAACGGCACCTCCACGTTCAAATGCTACTGTAGAATCCCCACTACACCCCTACCCGGATGGGGGAGGTGATCATTTTAAAATTATGCTTATGCACATGGAACCCACGACGGAACTAATAAAGGGGGCGTCGGGAACCTTTCAGCATCACACCGACCTGCTGTAGGTATTTGGGTTGACACTCGAGTTAATAGTCTTGATTGGTCTTGGTAGTTAGAAATAAGAACAAAATAAAGAACTTCTTCGACTTGTAACTCTATTGTTCATTATCTAATCATTTTGACCAGTTCTACATTGCTTCTAAAAACCTCGTTTGCTACTTATACACCGCTTCTAGTTATTGACTAAGTTCAATAAATTCTGTCGGTCTTAACCGTGTGTATTTTTAAGCTACTGAAACAACGTCAAAACACTGTTCGTCTAAAATTCTACCATTTAGATCTGTACTAATCCTATTTAGGTGACGGACATATTGTCGACTTAGGTCAGCCACCGGCAGTAACCTGGTAAGCATGGCTTCGGCTCTGGGAACCCTGGTCAGAGTACCCTAGTCAGAATTACCTACAGCCCTGTACTGTACTTCAAGATCAAACTGTAACTTCATCGATACCTTCAATGATCATATAGTGAACTGAAAGTGCGTCTTCGTTCAGGTGTAAGATACAATGCTGTAAGTGTTCCTAGTTAAAAGTTGAACTTCCATTATACATCATGATAGGCGATGAAAGAGTTAGCAAGCACTTGGCTTTGCTTGGTCTCATTTCTCTAGTATACAATCATCTCAGCTCCAACCCATGATTGCGCCACTCCTATCCGCGGATTCGTTATATACCACATAGGATTCTCCAATATTGAATAGCCTAGCCTATCACGATCCAATTGCATTGGCCAAGGTACACTAAGCTTTTATTTGGTACCTCCACATTCTGCTGAAGTACAGACAGTCAGCCTCATCCACCAGAAGAACTAATGTGCTATTTTGGGTGAAATGTACCCATCCAACCCCAGTATGACACCCTTTTCGAGAACGTAATGCAGGATTAGCCAAGACTTGGAATTTGTTCATGGAAGCCATGGATTGTGAAATGGCGGTGCTGAGCTGCAAGGCGAATTCAATATATAAAGCTTTCTGACGCCTCGTGGATTTGCAAATATTCTTTTTCTCCCCACCCCTCTCACAACATTCATTCATTTATTCAACCAACTACCATTCCCTTTTCGCGGCATTCCTAATTCAAAATGAAGTTCTCCGCTGGTCTCGTTTCCCTGGCTTTGGCCAGCAGCGCTGCTGCCGCTCCCAAGAAGTGCCGCTCTACGGACCTTCCCACCACCGTCATTGCCGGTGTCGAGGTTGTCAACACCCAGATTGTCCAGGACGCCCACAACCTGGTCAAGGAGTTCATCGAGCTCCAGCCTTACCTGTACAACCACGTTGTCCGAACATGGCTCCTGGGTGCTGCTGCCCTTAACAACAACGCCACCCTGAAGGCCGAGGTCGATCTCGAGCTCCACGCCGTCGGCTCCCTCCTGCACGATCTTGGTTGGGACCGTAAGTGTTGTCTATAAAAGCTACTATTTTGCCAATTACTAACTTACCTTTCAGAGCGTGACAACACCCCATACAACACCCACGCGTACCGCTTTGAGGTCGAGAGTGGTGCTGCCGCCGTTAACTTCGTCAAGGCTCACCCTGACGGCAAGAACTGGGACGCCAACCGTCTCGAGCGTCTGTACGACGGTATCTCCCTACAGACCCTCATCGGTGTTCCCGACTTCAAGAACATCGACACCCAGTGGATCGTCAAGTCCATTGGCTTCGAGTTCCCCCAGCCGCGGTCTCCCCTCATCCCTGAGCAGTTCTACGACAGCGTCCAGGGCAACTTCACCAACTCCACCCTCTTCCGTGGCACCAACGACACCTTCACCCGCTTCTGTGTCAAGGACCCCTCGACCACCTACAACACCTTCCTCGCTGTCTTCGGTGACGAGTACGTTCCCGGTTACACCGAGAAGGGAGCCCGTCTCTTCGACCTCATCCAGGGTGGTATCCAGCTCGAGCTTGGCCAGTACCCCGACGTCGCTTTCACCCCTCTTCCTCCCGTCTCCTCCTAAATGGGTGGACTCCATCCTCTCTAATGAGATAACCTTCTTGTAACTTATGTTTACTCTTATACAATAGACTTGAACTGAGGTGGTCACCATTACGAGCGTTTACATGGCCTTTACGTGTTATTGTACTGTATGGCTAATGGAGTTGAGGCTATCTGATGCGAAAAAAATAATAATGAAGTCTTCCAAGAAATGTCTGTCTTTCGTGACGCAGGATTCAAGTGACTAGACGATTTTTGCATTTCACTAATTACCACTACCGGTGGCACAGCCAAAGCGAGCAGTCATCTCTCCCACTTACCGCAGCCAACATTTCAGCAGGGATGATGTGGTGGATGCGCCAAGCCGCGATGGATTCAATAAGAATAAGTCTGGAATGTCTCCTGATTGGGCACCATAACAGTAATCCGCATATGCACAAGCGCTTGGGTAACCTTGTGCGATGAGAGTCGAGTGGATATAAAGGATCTTTGTTCATTTCCGAGTTGAAGGAATCACCAGTTTGGCTATATCCCTGACGATCGCTTCATCGCATCACATTCAATCATCGCTGGTTTTGCGGCCAGACTGTGCGGAATATCCAAGCACTCATGTTCAACAACTCTTTGAGGTACAGTATATTCTCAAGCTGAGTAGGAACCCGTCGCGGGACCGGGCCGGCTTCACAAACACTGGTACAGTAAATGCTTTCCGCGTCCTCCGGCTACAATACTGCCTGCCGCACGCCTCGTAAGCACGATTGGTTACAATGTTTTGAACCAATTTCTTACGGCAATTTCCGGCTCGCGCACTAATTTACAACCAAGCGAAGACCATCCGCTTATCAACCATAGCAGAGTCTATTGATATTCACTAGTGTACTTACAAATCTATATCCTAAAAGAACTCGATATTGTTAAGCACCGTAGGGAACTTTAGTTACGCAACGACCTCGTCTTCTTACAGCTAGCAGAAGGAGTCTCAGGCTTTGTATTTTCTCAATCTTATCGCCCTAGCTCCTGTGGCCTAACATTGCAACCGTATCTCTGCCCGTATGGCGTACTCATGCTGCGCCTTCCGCGGATCCTTTCGCATTTATCTCTGTTCGTATATCCGTAAGTTTATCAGATGGTAAAATTTCCGACGTGAGCGGAGCGGAATCACAAGAATTGAAGTAAACTCCGGCGTTACTTACTAGTTAGTACGCGAATGCGCGATTTCCAATATTCAAGTTCACGACTTTTACTGTAACCCCGAGTTTCAGCTCCGAGAAACCGACACGGGGTCCGACAGTCCATGGATACACGACGATGTCCCCACAATATAAGCAATCCCCCGCTCACGAACATTGCAGGGACTAACATTTATGCATATACCCACGTGGAGTAAACGACATACCTCCTACCAAGGATCTTTTGATGTCATACCAGCCTACGCACTACCGAGGTATATTCACAATGCTCTATGAAAAAAAGCTCAAAATATCGATGTCGGAGCATAGCTTTGTATTAATTTTCAAGCGCGCCTTATGACATTATGTCCAATATTCATCTCATAAGAGCAAGAAATCGAGTTGAGGTTTCATGTCAAACTAATGTACGGAGGTCGGGGCAAAAAACACCCACCATGCCAAGCAATAGTCTACAGTGTAAAAGGAGTTTTGATATACGGCTAAGCCAGTCGCTAAATTAACATACACTACAACGACTACTTAACTTACCAGGAATTAAAATATCTGCTGTCGTTTTTAAAGCTTAAAATAATTCGACCCTACGATATATATCTAAGCTTCAAATCTTATTCTAAGGGCTATTTACAAGCAGTTACAACGGGAAAAAAGGGTTACACTCTTACTTCAGCAGACGTATTGCGGGCCGTTCACAACTGATTGAGGAAGTAACGGGCCGTTTGACGTCTGGCAAGTGTTTGAGTGGCTTGGGGTTTGCACTGTAGACTATTGCTTGGCATGGTGGGTGATTTTTGCCCGGACCTCCGTAGAAGTCAGAGAATATACGATCTCGCCACACATGATATGCCTTGAAAAGAGATCAAGTCATGCAGCAACTGATAATAACTGAAATGCAAGTTTTTTGCGATTAGACGGTAATTATCATCACAGCTTACTATATGTCACGACCTCTGGAATACTAGTGGCAACGTAGGGGTAAGTCTTGGATACTTGTTATCGCACAAGGAGCTCTAACTACTATTTCTACAGGTTGGATATCTATATACAAAGTGTCTCCTTTGTTCTGTGGTTGTAGGTATCGCGAGGTATCGCGAGAGTGTGACACTATATGAGTGAATTTCATCATTTCCGTAAAAGGAAAATCTCAAGATAGTATTCAAGGGTGAGAACCGGTCTGAATGATACGAACGAGACAAAGAATCGTCTATCAAATTACTTGCTAAGCGTGGATGTTTGCGATACCAGTAGTAATTTGTCCCTTGGAAGCTGTCACAAGGGCTAGAGTACTGGGGCTTGGAAGGGTATTCAATATTACAATAATCTTCTTGGGCGTCAAGGAGGCATAGGAGTCTAAGTTCCTCTCTTGAGCCCAGCGGCGAATCTAGGGCTTTTATACACGAATGGGTTCGCTTCTTGCGGACCAAATCACTCCAGATCATCTTGTTCCTGGACTCAGAGTTCAGGAACATATTTATATTGCAATTATCGTGGACACAATAATAGCAAACATTATATCCAAGAGTAGAGACGCCTTGCAGATTGAGTACAGGATATCGCCGACCAGACCCTGGTACACGGGTAGTTGCATTACCCTACCCAAGGTCCGTGTGACAGAAGCAGCGCTTCAGTTCTATGTCTGTGTTACTTCAGTATCATTCACGCCTACGGCTTACTATTCTAGCCAGCTGTTTGGCAAATGACCCTGTAAATTGAGAGGCATATTACTAGTTAGGAAGAAAAACTATTCTCTACAGAAATAACAATACCAGACTTACCGATGCGAGCGCGGATAGCGAGCTGTGAAACCAAGAATTTCATAGTAGATTAGCGAAATACCAACGTGACACCTAGACGATTACTATAATCTTAATTTTTATTAAAATCAAGTTCATTTAGAAGCCATGTAATCGAGGCAAGTACCAAGTACCACAATTAACAATGATATTGTTAATGAAAGGATGGGTAACCTGCAACAAAGGTCATGGATTGTTCACTCCGATTGTTCTAATTTGACAGGCTGTATATATAAACAATTCAGCGACGTAGAACTCGTGTACATCTCCAAGAAGCTAGCTTTCACATCGAACCCGTCAAAGAAACCAGAGTAACTAATCTAAAATATTCCCATCGACTATGATGACTATCGACATTTTCGAAGCTATGAAGCCTAAGAAGGTTAAAATAAGTTCCCATGATCGACAAGATCTTAATTTAATTCAACGTGTCCATTTCGCAAACCCCGCGTACACGGCTGAGCAACTTATTCAAGCCCTGGAAAAGGAGAGTGGGAGGCGCCCACCTTCCGACTTCATTGTTCGAGCAGCAGAAGTCATGGTCGATCCACACCAGGAAGCCCGAGCAATCGCCATGTTTAAGATGGGGCGGTAACGCTTAAGTATTTAGACAACTTGATTTACCTTCTTCTTGCCCTTTAAGGGCAGCTTTCATTTATATCATATACATAATAAAAATAGTTATTTGTTAGACTCGCGATAAGCCTGAGTAGAATTGCTGTGTGTTGTATTTGTAGCGAATTCTGCGGTTGCTTCAACAAGTTACTAGGTTTTGACCGGCTCTTCCTTAGAATTTTCGAATTGGAGACCTTGTTTCTCAAGTGGGTTGGGAAGTCGTTGAGATAAAACTCCTCAAATGGATCATCAGTGAGATTTCACTGACTGAGTAAGGTATGAACGTATTATGAGGCCGAATGAGGCAAGGGGAAGCGAGAAAGTGAAATCCGGCCATCGGGTATAAGCAAGCCGTATATCTCCAGCTACACGGATCGTAGGTGTACAAATTCATCACAATTACCCTTCCGAGCCATTGACTGTAAAGTTCTCTTTGTTTAAACTAATCGGTTAGGCCGATTCGGCTTAGGCACAAACACTAAAGTGTAAAGCAATATGAGAGAGTTAAGATTGCCAAAACTTGACACTCGCGTGAGGGCTAAAAATGCAGTGCATGCGGGTGCATGAATACCACTTTGCAGATTAGATTGGAACTCCAATACAACCCAATTCTGCCACCACTCAACTGATTCACCACCCACTTAATAATCTACAATACTTACTGATGTAGCAAATGAGGAAAATTTGGTCTTACTATGTACGAAGTTTGTGGATTGATTTTACTTTAAGGGCGGCATAGAAGAAAACGCACGTGTTATAGGTGCTAATGCACAAATACTCAGTAGTGCCTTACAGGTAGTATGTATTTATAGCCAGGATAAGGCTATAAACCAATTGCGACAGATGGTCTTCGTTAAGACGTTAACACCTACGGCAAGATAAACAACGGCACGAGAACCTAGCTTGTTCAAAATACATGTTTGGCAACTTTCGTTCAGGCAACATATACCCCTAGATATGATAATTTCAGAGCAGTGATTTACTGCCAGTATTAACAGAATATTAAAATTTCATCTGTCTTATACATGCCTAGCCCTATTGCTGCGAAGAATACCGCGCAATCGGTAGGTAGAAGATAGATTTGGGCTAGTCTCATCATATAAACATTTATTTGTGATAAGTATTTTTACTTATTTTAAGTCAGCAGCTTCGTTGTATGTGAATTAATTGACGACCTACAATGATGCAACGTGGGGAACACGTATCAGGGGGGTTCTAATCTTATCAGCGAAAGCTCCATACTGAAATACCGAAAAACGTCATTGCCGGATATACATCTCAGATACTTCAATTCCAAACATTTCACTAAAACCACCTCTATCACTTCGCGAAACGATATCAAGACACTCAGGGCGTCAGCCAGTCAATTGAAATTACGAGCACGACAACAGCGAGTATTTGCCAGAGAATTCATAAACCTCCGAAGCTGGGAACTTAGCTCTAGTAGCTTACCTAGAGCTACTACCACCCAGAATGGGCGCAAAGGCCTCGAAGCCGGCGCAAGCAGCATCGCGCAAATTCCCCACGAGGACCCCCGGCAGCGCCGTGCCGCCAAGAGCACCAGGAGGTGCTGCCAGACAGGCTGCACCAAGGGGCATTAAAGATGAGGGTAGGTGAATGAAACTTTGCGACTTTCAGGGGGCATGAAGACATACGGTCATTGTACGATTCCGATTGCTACTACAGAGCTGCGTTGCTAACACTTACGCTATTATCACAGCCATCCGCGCCGACGGCCGAGATCCAGACCTCGATCTGGACGCGAGCACAGACGCAGTGTACTCCGAGCGCCTCCGAAAGATGGGCGTAGCCACGCCTTTTCCCACATTATCCAACTCCTCGACAGCAGGACCTTTCTCCTCTCCCTCCTCCTCGTCAACCTACACAGAAACCTCGTCATCCTTGTCTCCGCCTAAAGCCCGATCTCCAAATACAACGTCTACGACGGCGTTCTACCCGCCGCCGGCCCGGAATCGCACGCTCAACGCCTTGGAAGCGAGGCGGGATCTACAAGCGCGCGCCGAGGCCGAGTTCGAGGACGCTTCGCGGGGCCGCGAGTTCTTGGATGCAGGGTTGCTAAGGAAGGCCTTAGTATTACTGAATAGCGGGGTGGAGGCCAGGGATATCGAAGCGAAACTGAAGCTTAAGAGCGGTGTTGTTGCGCGCTTGGGGCCGCGTGGTTTAGCTGTTCCTGTGGGAGGGGCTGCTAAGCAGACCTGGGGTGGACTGCAGGAATAAGAAGATATTGCTGCAGTGGACCAGGTATTCGGCAAGGTCTAAAAGAAGCGACAGTTTGGGAGAACAGATATCAATCCAGTCTTCACTGGCTCGCGTGATGAGTTGATGGAGTGATAGAGGCTTGTCTCCTCGAAATCTATATGTGCACTTGTTGGAAGAACTCAAAATGCTTCTCGGCTTGTATAACCATCTGTACATTATCCTACTCATTAGGGACTCGAGATGAACAAGAGTCAACTAAGTTAACGAACTATATCCATTACCAATGCTGTGTACGGGCTGCAGGTAAAATGTGTGGGAATCGTCGACCAAGGCGATGCAATCGCGACATGGAAATCAATATCAAAGACAATTAATCCGCGTGATCTCACGTTCCGCCGGCTTGTCAAAATGGGTTGGACTCCCCAAACGCCGTCCCGACTCCGCCGCTATGAAACCAAACTCCTAAGCTCCGTTCCATGGATTATAACAGCAGCGCTCGCTCGCTCGCTCTCTGACCCGCCGAATCGGACTATATATGTCATGTCATCTAGTTACCACGCAGCATGTCCACCGTCTATCCGCAAGTCCGCACCTGTCATGAATCGGCTAGCGTCGCTTAGCAGGAAGACGGCGGCGCCCCGGTAATCCTCGGGTTTGCTCAGCTTGTTCAGCATGTTGTGCGTGGGCCACTCGGTCTCGCGTTCCGGATATTGCTGGAAGAGCTTCTGCACCATCTCCGTCACGATGTACCCCGGAGAGATGGTGTTTACCCGGATGCCCTTGACGCCCCATTCCATGGCCAAGTTGCGGCCCAGCTGGATCACAGCTGCTTTTGAGGCGTTGTAGACTCTGCAGTTGGGATCAAGGACGTTAGTGAGACTCGTTACGTTTTCCTGAACTCCTATTCACGTTTGTTGGAGGGAGAACTTACGGGCAGATCAGACCGCGGTTGGCAACTGTGCCGCTCATGCTGGCAATTAAGACAATGCTGCCAGTCGATCCGAGCCGAATCATCTGGCGAGCCACAGCTTGTGACGTCATGAGCGCACCGGTCACGTTGACGCCCAGCATGCGATCCGAGTCCGCAGCCGTGTAGTCCAGCGCGGGAGTCTCCTGTTGAATACCAGCGGCCGCGATTAGGCCGTCAATGCGTCCATGCTTCTCAGCAATCTCCTCCGTGATGGAGTTGAGTTTCTCAACCCCTGTCCGTACATCGACCTGGTGATAGAAAATTGCCGTGTCTAGCTCATCTCTGGCCCGCCGAGCTACTTTCTGATAATACGAATCCGCTGCCGGTTCCGGTTGCCGATCAAGCACGTGGACTATTCACGCTTGTCAGAAGCTTCTTTCAGATTCTAAGCCAATATTGGGGAATACCGACCCGTGGCACCGGCTTCTAGAAGTGCCTCTGCCTGTACAACGCCTAATCCTTGAGCCCCGCCAGAAACTACAATCACCTTGCCTTTCAACCCGAATTCAGGTAATATTCCCTTAGCGGAAGGTAGAGATGTCGGCGTATTGGCATACTTGGATGACTGTGATGATGATGATGCGTATCGTGACTGATTCCCATTCACATATGGCGTGCTCAATGGCACTGATGCCGCTGCCCGACGAGCGACGACAGCTCCCGGAGCCACTCTGGGTGTAACTCTGGCTATTCTGCCGAGCGATGACACGGCGCGAGATGCTCTAGGTATCATCGTTGCCATCGCTGCCTAAGCTCGTTATAGTTACACTTTCGCAATTGATCTCTGGTAAGACCGTAGCCCCCGGGAATATGAGACGGAAGAAGAGGTTCTCTTAGGGAGGTCGTAGGTGAAGAAAATTGCTTGAATAGGATAATCGCTCACGATCAACTAGTAGGCAACCTTAACGGTATGCTTATATAGTCGAAGGAGGAGGGCAGGGATGCACAGGAAGGAGACAAGGTTACGGGAAACCGCCGGGTTGGCTACACTAACTAGATTGCTAGGCACACGTGAAGGATCGATCTATTGTCGTCACGCGTGTGCCAGGCATTTTCATGACAAACGCTTCCCCAGACGGAAGCAAATTCCCCCTACACAGCGTCATCGTATATAATTAGGCTTCTCCGGTTTACCCACTCCCGTCCCATAAAAGAACCTTCCTGGGCGTCTGATGTCCGATGCCAATATGGCTCCCATGCATCGCTCGTGCGGGATCGCGCGTCGGCAAGATACATCTCTGGAGGGCTGGATGGGTGATAAACTGGCGTAATGGTTTGACCTGGACCGTATTCTCCCACCGAAACGATCCACATTCTATGACCTTTTGATAAGGTGGAAAGATAATAGTGAGGGGGTCAGTGAGGAGTCGTATTAGGAGCACGGTTGTTGTTAGACGGGATCTGGATGTAGGTAACCGTAGGGTTTAGGGGTTTAGAGTCAGTTCGAATCTTTGAGGTTAGACAGTTGTGGGGTCGATTACATCTGTATTCCCATCAACG
This sequence comes from Xylaria cubensis, assembly GCA_022385715.1. Taxonomy (NCBI): domain Eukaryota; kingdom Fungi; phylum Ascomycota; class Sordariomycetes; order Xylariales; family Xylariaceae; genus Xylaria; species Xylaria cubensis. Next base: position 24,615 of record MU279096.1, on the reverse strand, counting down.
CATCAATGGGGGAGGGGCTCTTGGACCTTTTGGACCTTTTAACGGACGGATTGCCTGATTAGGGAATCCCCAAAGACCTGGGGAATGGCGGGGGGAACCTTCTGGGCCATCAAGTTGTGGACTCGAAGCTGCAAGCACAAACGCAAACGCAACTTCCACTCTCCTTCTACGTACTTACGTAGCAGATACACATTACGAGATGTAGCCTCCCCTATGGGCAGGGCTATAATAGCGAATTTTGATATGTCATACTATTAACTATTAATAATCGACCCGATTCTCACCGGTCCCTGTGTTTATATAAATCGGCAAAACACGGGCTCGTCAAAACCATTTTGCCAAACAACATCAATGTCCTGCACTGTTACTGCGTTTGCGGCTTTTCGTGTATCGCGGCAGTGGGATTGAAGAGGAAAGATGTTAGTCAATGCTTTTTTAAGGTTGCATTGCAAGCGAGAATGATACCCTGCAGCATGCATGCAACCGCGTGGCTGTGAGGGGAAATCTCCCGTCAGAAGTATGAAGTCGGATCCTGGTCTAATGCAATACCTGATGGAACGCTTGGCCCGGATAGGTCCGCCGACTGACGTGGCGGGACCCCCGGTGTAACGGTCTACCGATCTCCTATTCTGATCTCGAGTGGCAGTCGAGAGCACGGTATTCAACAAACCGGAACACCAAGATCCTCCTACGTAGCATTCATTCTGCCCCAGTGGGCAGTCTCGAGTCTGTATGGTCATTGCTCTTCCCCTTTTTCGAGCAATTCAATTCTACTATCATCCAATTACATTATCAAGCGTTGTATAACAATGACAACCAATATATATTCTCTCCTTCTAATGTGTGAACTTGGCGTTGTGTTGCAGTATTATAGGCGAGAACCTCACATATGTCGCGGTATCATATATGAACAGACCAGAACTTTGGATGTAAATCTGCCGTCCTTCCGCTCTGCATAGCTTCTGTTATCTTACCGGCTACGTTAATATATCTGGCAGCACTTTTCCCAGTAGATGTAGCTTTGGCCCGCTCGATGCTCACCTCACTGCGCTTAATTTGACTGTCGATAGGTCGGAGACAGGTAGGACAGATGCAACGGCGGATGCGGAGTCGTATACAACAGCTCGATAATTCTCATCCTGGGATTGAGAGAAAATGTACTGCTAAAGCCAAGAGGATATTATCCAGCGATGTTGAGAATTCTCGGCACTTTTAGAGAAATTTCTCAAACTAGGAAGTGATGGTTATGCTGACGTATGTCTTTGCTATAGCATGTCTAATTATATATCTAAATTTATGGCCTATGTGTTTATTACAAGGGAAAAACATATAAAAGACTATCCTGAGCTGTGGATAAACCCCCTTTAGTGACGGATAAAAGAATCTTAACACCACACACTAATTAAGTTCCCCTATTATAGTGATTTGACCCAATAGTACGCTCCTACTATTTCGGGAGAAGTAGAAACTCATTCAGATTTCACGAATTTGGGTCGTTTAGATTTTGAACGCAGTCCCAACAAGTTCTCAACCTCAACATATTGCTGTCGTCCACGTGATTACATGATACATAATATACGTTCTCGGTTCGGTGTAAGACACGACCCATAGTCGGAGTTTAAGTGACTATCCGTTGCAGAACTCTTTGCATGTGACCCCCACGCACTTTCTGCACATCGAATACATCCAAAGGCCAGAAACAGAATGGCTTGGCTGAGTTGTTATGTAGGGAGTAACGCACCGAGTATGCACAAAGGATGCCATTCCCGGACAGGTGTAGTGAGCTCCTTCTACCCCGGAAGGGTCCTAATTCAGTATTGTGACAACATGGCTTTTTCCCCGGACAGAGTTTGGACACCTGTCCCCCACAGACTTTATGTGTGGGGTCAAAGTACTGCATCCGACATAGGAGACGGACGGATCGTGCAGTCCACCGGCTGAAGCCGCAACGTTTCCGTCGTTGCAGGGTTTGATTTGCTTGACGAGATTTGGTCCTCGCCTATGTATGCAACTTGACACAAACGCTATCCGCATTATCTTATTTGTGGTGGTCCATTGCGATTGGTTCCGTAGTGGGATAAAGTCTGGTAAACGATTCGGTTTTGAAGGCACGAGCCGCTTTCTATCGGAGGATACTGAGGCTCTCGGTTTTACTCACGCGAGCGGACTCCTTTTCTGGTGCATTAAGACCCGCGATATTTAGGGACAGCTGACAACGGGCAGCAGGACTTGCTCTATCCAGGAAGCCGCCTCGCGGTCAAGTGACAGTTTATAGTCTAATCAGTGGACATACGCATGCGTGGAAGGAATAATCTCGCTCTATCTTTCTTCCGCAGTTGGTGGGTCCACATGGCTTGACATTTCATGATGGTTAGGCTGTATTCGTGCAGAGTCCCGGCTCATGAGGGTGTCATGGCTACAAATGAACTCGTGTGAAGTACGCGTACATTTCTGCAAGTCTGTGATGTGAACTCCTATAGGCCTTTGATATTTGCTGATGGTTCTTCGACAAGCTATAAATAAAATATTGAGCAATTCGAAACGGGGTGCATACTGCGGGTAGAGGATGATGGAATGCAACTATTTTGGTTCGACGGCCTTTGCTGACTTATCGTGGCGGTGCGGCCGTACTACCGGTTCTGCTCCCCAACCGTTCTTAATTCAACTATGGTTGCAATAGTTGCCGAGTTCCGTTGTCGACTCTATAGTACCGGAAAAAGAAATGGAGGAAGGAAGGGGGGAAAACGAGAACCTCGACTTAATTACTTGATCTAGGGAGTTTTCAAAGGCTATTATTGAACCACCCTTACATCTATTACTGACAATAAGTTTCTTAGTGGAAATACTAACTTCTCATAGGAAGCACTTGTACGTTGCCGCTCTGCCTTTCCAACCTCCCTTTAAAGCATTCTGGTATAGGGCCATGACATAAAATGTCCTCAGCACGTCTGCTAGCAGGGAAACTGGCAATGACCACGTGCACATAAATACCTAATATCACTCAAGCAAAGCAATGTGTCACGTTGCCATTTCTGCGACTAGGCGAGAGTGTAAGGTCCGAAAAAAGAAGTCAGGAGTGTTCCATGATTCAAGAAACTTGTCCTACAGGCAAGTCATCGAGCATGTAATACACTGTACCTAACAAAACCTCTAGTTGATTATCGAGATGGGCTTAGTATGCCTCTCCGCGCGTCTGTAGCGCCGGAAACAGTTGCCTTGAAAGCGCGGTGCCCACCCCGCCCGGAGATGCAATGAAGATTCGGTGGAGGTTGTAGAGGTCGTCATACCCGAGTTTGGTGTTTTCATGGCGCTCGACAGCATAGAATGTGATAGTTATTGGTGTGATGTACGTTTGGCGAAACTATACTCACAGTCGAAGATCATGAACCGGTGTCCTTGCTGTATGTGACTGTCATGTTGTGGATATGCAGGCTAACCTCATACCGGGCGGCAAGAGTCGGTGTCCACCCGCATGTCACGGTTGCTTCGTTCTCGAACCATTTCTTGGCTTGTTTCTCGTTCACGTTTCGTTTACCCTCGTTTGCGGTGGGTTCACCAGTGAACTTGTTCACAACCCATGTTGCGAACTGGCTTGCGGCTCCGCTGGTCAGGGCCACACCGGTCCAAAATACTGTCTTTTCAACGCAAATAAATCGATCACCTGTCCGATATACCACTAACTGGCCTGCATTGCAGTTTTCTCGAGTCACAAGTTTAGCGCCGCGAGCGTTATGTGTCCGCTCAGAAAGGACACCGGCGATTGCAAGACGTCCAGCAATAGCTATGACTTCATAGTGATATCTGGGAAAGAGGGATGAGCAACGTAGGATGATCGTTGTCTTTAGAAGAGTCTAATAGCCTGGCTGATTTTGATAGAAAACAAACGACCTATATACTTAGCACCTCATGTTAGACGAGTAGTTGATTTCGTTGTGTAGGTCTCAGACCGAACTATTCTCCATTCGACAGATTTACTCCCTTGTCACATCTCTGATCCTTACCCGCCAAATCATTTTCACTAATTGCTTGAGAATATCAAAACGCGCCAGGCCTGGACCCGGCCAGGAGCGCTGAGGTAGCTGAGAATTGAAAGAATGCATCGCAACACAACGCGAAGAGCGGGGATTCATAGCTACGTTGAATCGTCCGATGGGAAGGAGATTGGCATAACTCAGGATTGATAGAGAAACGACTATCGGTGGCAGCTTGTAAATGTGAAGATGGAGTAATAGCTGTGGTAGTAACTTCAATATATAAACCTGTCTAGGTTTTCGAGGGGTTCACATAAAGGTCTCGTTTTTGGTCCGAACAAATCCAATTTCGGATACTAAAACCTCCAAGTCCCAAAAGCTTCTATCCTAATTATTCAGAATTTGTGTACAATATTGCAATCGCGTGTGCGCCTGTCTGCATTAGAATGGAACTGCCAACGCACGAACTAGCCCTTCCAGGTCACCGTCTTCGTTCTCAGATACTCATCTAGCCCAGCCGATGCATTGAATCTTCCATAACCACTGGCCTTGGCTCCTCCATGGGGCAAGGCGGCTTCATCGTGGACCGACATGTCATTGATATGGACTGCTCCAGTTTCGATGTTCTTCGCAAACCGCAGCCCAATTCTCAAGTCCTCTGTGAAAACGGCGGAGGACAGCCCATACTCGGTATCATTGGCTATTCGCAGTGCCTCTTCCTCGCTGTCGACTTCCAGCAAGCTGACCGTTGTCCCGAACGACTCTTGCTTGTAGATGTCCATCTCAGGGGTAACGTGAGCGATGACAATAGGTCTTAATCGTGTATTTGACGATTCTTGGACGTTGATATCGCCGGTTAGTATGGAGGCGCCTTTATTTGTCGCATCTTGCACAAGCTTCTTATTCTTCTCGACGCCCTGGGGATTGATGTGGACAAGGGCTTCAGGCCACATCTTTGTAACCGCGTCTCGTAGCTTTCCCTGGAACGCCTCGCTCACTTTCCGGTGGACAATGATTCGCTCGGTGCTCATGCAGATCTGGCCGGAATTCAGAAATGCTCCTCGTGAGCAGCACTCCGCCGCAAGATCCAGGTTAGCATCCTCCCACACGATAGCTGGAGCCTTGCCTCCGAGTTCTAAGACCACAGGCTTGAGATATTGACCGGCCATTTTACCAACTAGAAACAATTAGAATGAGCAAGAACTATTTCCCAAGATGCTGACTTACTGATCCTTCCCACAGCCGTGCTTCCAGTGAAATTAATTTTCTTAACGTGTGGATTGGCGATGAGCGCCTCGGTTACAACGGGCGCATTGGCTGGGCTGGTTGATATAAAGTTCAGTACGCCCTTAGGCAAACCAGCTTCGTGAAAAACGGATGTAATGGCATGCATGACCCGAGGCGCGAGCTCAGTTCCCTTAAGAACTACTGTACATCCCGCTGCGATGGGATACAAGACAGAGCGGGTGCCCAAGATATAGGGCGCATTCCTGTTCGTCAATTTAGCTATTGCTTCGACAAGGCATCAGGGCAACGTACCACGGGGCAATTGCCAACACAACACCGTATGGCTCGCGCCATACCATCGCTCCTGTGTTCGGGTCTGAGGGCCTCGGTACAAAGCCGCCAAGCGTCCCCACGCGTCCGGCAGCATCTTTAATCAAATCGATGGCCACATTCAGGTTGAATCCAGCCCAGACCTCAGACTGGCCGATCTCGTCAACCAAGTATTGCGCCAACTCTGGCCGTCTTCTCTCTATGATCTCAGCTGCTTTGAGAAGGACATCTCTACGTGTACTGGTGGTGCTATCTCGCCATGCGGTGGCGGCGGCGGCTGCTGCTTCGACTGCCGCATTGGCTTCTGACTCAGTCGCTACGCCACATAGGTGAATGGCTTCGCCGGTGACAGGAGATTTCACTTTGTATGTGTCTTTGGCAAAGCGCTCCTCGCCATTGATGACGAAGGGGACCGTATAGAGGGGCATTTTTAGTGACCTGCGGGGAAGCCGGTGCTAACAAAGAGTGAGCTAGATGAGGGGTTGGTAACATGAATTACAACGGCGCACCGTCTTTTTCAATAGTCTTGATACTTGCGGCGAAATGATGATTTAGTACACGGGAGAGTGGGGAAATTATATACCATCATTTTCCCGTTGTCTTGGTCCGCCTTCCGCCATCAATGACGACTGCCGGAATGCATTCTCGGCAAATCCGGGGCAATTGCTTATTGTCTTCTTGCGTTTACTAATGATGACTGTGATTAAAGTAAGTACCTGCATATTTTTGGCATCAAAAGTGATGTCAAAAATTGATGCTCCGAAACTACTGAACAGACTAGTTTCGTTATGGAGGATAGCTGTCTTCATCAACACCTTACTGGTAAGCCTGCCCCTAGCCATTTGCGATGTAAACGTTCTGTAAACTTTGTCATGGTTTACGAAGCATTGGCACTATCTTTTAAGTCAATGTGATTATTCATATCACCGTTGAAATGAATAATTCGGGTTTAATACTCGTGGTTTGGCCGTTCCCGAGGAATACGTGCTAAAGTTTCACCTAGTCCAGACGCCGGCGCCATTTTTATAATAGGTACGGTGATCAGAACGGACCTCCACCAATGCGCTGCTGAGATGATGCCTCGGCCCTATTTCTCCTCTATTGTTCGAAGCAATGTTATTGGTATAAGATTCACCAACCTACATGAACTGCTGCGGGTAGAATATGGGGTAACGCCAAGAACCAAGATACGTACCTTCTTCTTGACTGACGCCAACTTATCCATCTAGACCATATTTGGGTTAGGTGAGTTTGATAGTCGCGGCAGTCATACATTGGGATTGCCTGAAGAATCATATCATGGCCTGGGTACCCGAAGTAAATGAGAAACAAGTAGTACACCAGTGGGTTGGAAGAAAGCTAGGACGACCGGAATCGATGACGTAGAAATCATGCCGACGGCGACATGGATAGACGATGACCCTATCCGGGTAGAGAGTGTTCAGCATAAGGCTTCAGCCCCTGGCTCATTCGTGTATTGCCTGATTACACGAGAAAGCTATACAAAAACATTCAGGCAAGAGGACGTGAGGCTATACATGAATAGAGACTATAGCTCTTTCACCCGAACAATTGGCAGAACAAACCCTTTACGGCCACTTGACACAGAGGATAATAGCGAAATGACCATCGTTCCGAGCCCTTAATCACGAACTCTTAAAAAGGCTTGCTTATAGACGTGTGTTGTCGTAGTATATGTCTGCCTGGCGCAAAATATTTGGGTCTGTGACTGTTACAAGCCTGTGGAATGTGTGGATTGTCGTAAAGGTTTATAGCAAAATTTCACGGGGCACCAGGATAAAGCCCACGCCGCCATATAGAGCGATTCTTCACTTGGCTTGTGAATTCCTCGACTTCCATCTTGACTATGTGCTCGCCCGGTATCACAACGAGCCCTAAGTATCTCGAAGTCATGTCGGCTTTGACAGTCTCCGAACTGGAACTCGCAGCGGCAGCGGCAGCCTCGGCAAGCTTCTGCTGAGACGGCTGTCGGTACTCATATGTGAGAGAGAGGACAACGTTGCGGTCCTGAAGACGATTCAACAATCAATTAACTGATCATGTTCGTTCACTTGGTGGACAGGCACGAATGGACTAACAGTATCGGTGCATTTGAAAGTCCCTATGAACATGCGGCCATCAGTAGCGTAGACGCGCAAGGTCTTGTTGATAAGCGACTTGATGTAGGTCTCAGCTTCGGCTCTTGTGGGGGTTTCTGTTTCATTCATCGTTGTTCGGTCCAACTGCTCAGCCACTGCCTGCATGTTGCACTCGACGGTCGAATATAATTCTTTGACTGGCTGAGACGTTGGGTCTTCAAGGAATGTGGTCTGTCTTGTTTCAGCCAATGGAACCTTGTGAGATGAGATGAGTTGCGGTACATCAGTGGCCTAGTACCGATAAGAACCTCGGTAATCTGGAGGCCCCTCTAGCTGCCTATCTTTCCGCTATAGGCAGTTAGGTGGTATATTTATAGTGCTTGCATGCCCCCATCGACGCGGTCCTGTTAGCGCGTGTTGGAGACTCGGCATTGAGTCATCGTCGTCATTCATGAGCGCCTTCTTTTGCGATGGGCGAAACTCATGGATCTCTCTGAACCGGCGTTGTTTTAATTGCGACAATTGAACGTACTGAACCCTTCAGCGAGCTCTTGCTTTCCTTTAAACATGCTTTTATATATTCCGCCTTGACATTACATCCTTGAGCTGGCCGCAGTCGCCATTCCGTCATCATGGGTGTGAACGGCCTCTGGACCATCGTCCAACCATGCGCGCGACCGACAAACCTTGCTACTCTCAACCGTAAACGTCTCGCTGTCGATGCTTCCATTTGGATTTACCAATTCTTGAAAGCCGTGCGCGACAAAGAAGGCAACGCCCTCCGCAACTCGCACGTCGTCGGCTTCTTCCGTCGCATCTGTAAATTGCTGTGGTACGGTGTCCGTCCTGTGTTTGTCTTCGACGGAGGCGCACCCGCTTTGAAGCGTCAGACGATCACGAACCGTAAGCGGAGAAGGGAAGGCCGTCGCGACGATGCCGTGCGGACCGCCGGTAAGCTGCTGGCTGTGCAGATGCAGCGCATCGCTGAAGAGGAGGGCGAGAAAAGGCGCCGCCGGCTGGAACTCGAACGCGATAACAGACCCGAAGTACAAGAGCCTGTGGAAGAGATACCCGATGTCGAGAACCTTGTTTACGTTGACGAGCTGGGCATGGACCAGCAGGAGAGACAGAAGAGCAGGAAATTCTATAAACAGGATGCCTACCATCTCCCGGATCTAAACGGTGGCATCGAAGGCATGGGCCGCCCCGAAGATCCTCGCATCATGAGTATAGAGGAGCTCGAGGAGTACGCTAGACAGTTTCACAGCGGCGAAGACATCAATCTCTACGACTTTAGCAAAATCGATTTCGAGGGTGAATTTTTCAAGAGTTTACCCCCTGCCGATAGATACAATATCCTCAATGCTGCAAGGATTCGTAGTCGGCTGAGAATGGGTTTGAGTAAAGATCAGCTAGACGGCATGTTCCCTGACCGCATGGCGTTCTCGAGGTTTCAAATCGAGAGGGTTCGGGAGAGAAATCATCTTACACAAAGATTGATGAAAGAAGCTGGCATGACTGGTACTGACCTTACCTTGGGTGTGAACGGACGTATCGCTGGCGAGAGAGATCGCGAGTACATACTCGTCAAGAATGACGGAGCAGAAGGTGGCTGGGCTCTCGGCGTCGTGAGTAGAGAAAAGGACAGGGGAGAGATACATAAGCCTATTGATGTTGATGCTCTTGACATTCAATATCAGGCCAAGGATGAAGATGAGTGGGAAGAAGATGACTTTGAAGACGTGCCAATTGAAGGTTTGAACCGGCTTCCAAAAATTCGTGCCAGCGCCGAGCCTCAAAGAGTTTCGGATGATGCTATTCTCGCAGACAACGACGAGTCTCTTTTTGTTGGCGACGGTAATCCCAAGGAAAACATCGGGGATATCTTTGGTGATCAACCGAATGGAGACAACTTATTCCAGGATGAGGAGGAAGACTTGAACCGAGCGATCGCTCTGTCCCTTAGAAATCAGCATGGGCTGGAGTCTCCAACACTGGAAGAAATGGAAGAGACAGAAGAAGAATTCGAAGATGTACCCGCTCCCGAGTGGACGCAAAAAGCTGTCGAGCCTGCGAAACCAGTGACATCAGCAAGAGGCAACATCATCGCCCATATTGTCAATAACAGAGCAAATGCGGCAGTCCCGAAACGCCGAGAAAGCAACGCTAGCAGCGATAGCGAGGTAGACCTTCGATTGGCAGTATCCGCTGCTAGGAAGAAGAAGCCGGTGGTGGCCAAGTCACAGCCTCAGCCTATCTCTGCTGTGCCTAATGTGAAAAATCCATTCGACGGCCCTCTGCCATTTGAGAAGTTGGACTGGAAATCGAGCATATTTAGCAAGAAACAAGAGACTACAGACTCTCTCCGAGAGGAGGCCGACAATGATGTAGATGTGAACGAGGATCTAGCTGGTGGTTTTCTACAAGATGGAGAGGATGATGATGCGCCTCGGCCGCTACCGCCGTGGATGATGCAAGATGAGTCGGACATTCGACAATCAATGAAAGCCCAGCAAGAACGTGAAAAAGAGATTAATCAAGCAGATTTGGAGAATGCCATAGAGGAAGAGAAACGATGGCGGAAAGATGCAATCATAGAAATTGCGTCGTCCGAAAGCGGCAATGACAGCGATGTCGAGATTGTCGATGCTCCTTCACCACGCCCGGAAAGCCTAGCTAAAGCAAGCGAAGCTAACAGCTTATCGCGGTTATTCCCTGCTACCTTGTCAAGAGTCGATCCTCCAACGGTGACAGACAGCGCTAGACAAGCAGATGCCTTCCAAGAGCAGCGTAATGATGAAGACTCAGCAAAGGACACTATGCCAAGCCCCCGACTAGCATCTAAATCTTCTTCACCGGAACCTGATTTTGAGGAAGTTGAGATAATACAACCTCCAGTGGAGCCTAAAGAAGCCCTAAGCACTCGTCAGGCAACTATGTCCCCGGAACCTGATTTTGTGCCTGAAATAATATCGGAGGATCCGGTTCAGGGACTATCAAATGAGGAGGCCGTAGAAGTTATCGAAAAATTGGCACTTGACCAAGATGATTTCGATAACGAGTTTAGTGACCCTGAAGACGAAGAGCTACTGGCGCAGATGGCCGAGGAAGCTGAAGAGCACGCACGCTTTGCAGGCCAGCTAAATAACAGATCGGAGAAGGAGAACCAAGAAGCGTATGAACGAGAATTGAAGGCTCTTCGTACACAACAGAAAAAAGATCGCAGAGATGCGGATGAAGTTACCCAAGTTATGATATCCGAATGCCAAGCTCTCCTGAGGTATTTCGGTATCCCATATATCGCCGCGCCGATGGAGGCCGAGGCGCAATGCGCGGAGCTTGTTAATCTAGGCCTGGTTGATGGCATTGTTACTGATGACTCCGATATTTTCCTCTTCGGCGGAACGCGTGTCTACAAGAACATGTTCAATGGCAACAAGTTTGTCGAGTGTTACCTTAGTACCGATCTCGAGAAAGAATTATCGCTGTCTCGTGAACAGCTCATTTCACTGGCCCAAATGCTGGGTTCCGACTATACGGAAGGGCTTCCTGGCGTCGGGCCTGTCACTGCAGTCGAAATTCTCTCCGAGTTCCCAGGTAAGGACGGGCTCAAGGAATTTCACGACTGGTGGCAGGAAGTCCAAGTGAATAATCGCCCAAAGGAGGCTGACAAAACGTCAGCTTTTAGAAAGAAGTTCCGCAAATCCCAAGGCACAAAGCTGTTTCTTCCGCCCGGTTTCCCGAGCCCGGCTGTTGTCGAGGCCTATTTGCATCCGGAAGTTGACCATAGTACGGAGCAATTTCAATGGGGCTCCCCGGATGTCGAAGGCCTTCGACAGTTCCTCATGGCTACTATTGGATGGAGTCAAGAACGGACTGATGAAGTGCTCGTACCTGTCATTCGCGACATGAACCGCCGCGAAACAGAAGGGACGCAGAGCAATATCACACGGTACTTCGAAGGGGGCGTGGGTGTTGGGGCCAAAGAAGCATTCGCACCCAGACAGAGAGTGCAAAGTAGCAAGCGCATGACACAGGCCGTGAATAAGCTTCGAGCTCATGCAGGGACTGAGAGCGTTGGCTCGGACGGTCCGGTCGAAGACGAAAATCCTGCCGCAAGATCAGAGGGGCGGAAACGCAAGGCTAGAGATGTTGTAGTCGCCGATGAAGATGACGACAACCAAGATGGGGATTATGAAGAAACCAGCGCTCAAGGTGGTAGCAAACGGAAAAGAAAGGGGAATAACCGGGGCAAGGGTCGAAGGTCCGAAGCTACTAGGTGATATCGAGATTCATGTCTCCTCGTAGTAATACGATTCTACTTTGCTCTTCTAAAAACCGGCTTCGCTGTTGTGAACGTTTACTACCGTAAGGAAATTGATCACTTCGATCCGAGTCAAATAACTCAATACCCCTATCTACCTTAAGTTAAGAGACATTTTGTTGTCAGTTTCGACGCCAAAAGTACTGTATGCATGTGACGGAAAACGACGCCGCTATCGCCAAGTTGGCAATTACGGTATATAGGTCCACATCTCCGCGACAATACAATCCATTTTCCATTTGTTGGATCGCCATTCATGAAGACTGAGAACGCCGTAATCTCCTGTGCTAATGAGTACCGCCTTCACGACTTCATTGTCATACCCTACCCTCACTACTCGCTATTGAGGACCCAGCTGCAGGAATACTACCAATACGGCAGAGTATCTCAAAATCAGGTTAGCACGTGCGAAGATAACGAGCTGGAATAACTTACCCAGCCGTCGCTGCCAGTCTTTCGAAGGCACGTCCTGGTGTGGTGACAGTCAGAAATGCTATAAAAGCTACGACGAAGACAGTAATGACAGCCAGCTTCATCTGCAGCTTCCCTAAGCTCTGGAGAATCCATAAGGGGGTTATTAGCATAACCAAAGCAGTGATGAACACCGCTACAGACCCGAAGGTATTGACAGCATCATCGCTGAAAGTGTATATAGATGTGTTATCATATGCTCCCAGTTGCAAGCTCTTTCTTCTAAATAAGCCCCTTATATATGCATGCTTGACAACTCGATCTTCGAACCAGCGCCGCAAAGTTGATTTTGGGGTTGATATCGAAATAAGATCATCGTGGTGCTGTATGAACTCCGTCTCTTCTTTGAGTATCGCACCCTCGTTGTTTTTGAGCCACATTTTAATATTCCGTACGTTTCGATCCGAAGCCGGGAACAGACGTCGCATCTCAGAATATCTCAATACGGCCTCATCATATTCTTGGAGCTTAGCCGAGATGCTAGCGATTAGGCTTTTTCTTTCGGGCAAGTCGTCGCGAATCGTTCCGTTGTTGATGTCTCTTTGTGGGCCATCGTTGGCGCTGACACCAGATTTGTTGATGATTTTGGGAGGACAGCTACCGACGAGTTTAGTGCTCTTTCGGCTGAACAGCTCATCCATCCGATCCAGTCTTCGCTCTAAATCACTCAGTTCATCTTGAAGACTAAACAGGGTTCTCGTGTGCAGCCGATCGAAACGCCGTAAGGCGAAGAAATCTGGATCTGAGGCTGCAAAAGCAGAGAAGCCCCTATAACCAATGTATTTCCTAGCAAAAAGGCATATCAAAAATCTGGCCTTGTCTTAGAGAGTTAACAGATATTATTAATTGTTTACCATGGATACTTATAGAGCTCGTGTTTTGAAGGATTTTCAGACTCAGCGTCTATCTTGACCATCTCCAGGTTTGCAAACATGATGGATTAGCACGTTGCGTGGTAGTGTCGGGTTGCATGAGGTTTGTCACGGGTAGATGATGACCAGAAGAAAAAGGAATGAAGTAGAAGAAACCCGGCACAAGGCAGACAGCATGCCGAACTGCATCAGCTGACTTTACGAATGAATATATGCGTGTAACTAAGATGACGTGTCTCAGATGGGCTGTGAAAAGGGGCTGGGCAACTCCTCGAACCATGATGCCGTTAAAAGAGGCAACCAAGCAATGAGTTATTATTTAATGAAGGAAACCACTTTACGCAGTCTTGAACGTAACTAAACCCTCCAACCTCCCTACTGACTTAAATTGGCAGTGCAGAGCTTAAACTAAGCGCCATTCGGAAAACATCGACGACGCCGAAGTGCAGGAAAAGTGGCCTAAGAAATAGTGCCGCAAGAAGGAGAAACAGAATAGCATGGGGAGATCAGGATACGGAGGATATGTCTTCGAGGATGAAGGCGGAAATGGACCACCAGAGCCAGCCCCTGTGAATAATCTGACCATTACCTCTGGCGAACAACCTGCCAGCTACAAACGGTCCACCCTTCCTAACATCGACAGCATTATTACGAAAGGTGTGTGCATTTTATTCGACAAACTACTATGTACTGGACTAAAAACCTAACGCATAATTAGGGTCTGAGCTATAATCCCAACGCTGGTGATGGAATTGAAGCAAGGAGCACAACAATCCTAGGCGATTTTCAATTTTTTTATTGGTAGCTATATGCAATGATTTCTGCAGCTGGAATGCGTATCAACGTTTCATTAAAGTATTGGCATGGAGGCCTCCTGACATGCAGGTCATGATCTGTACTATCTATACTATCTGCACTATCTAATGGATGAACAATCTATCAAACTGATCTGGCGTGACCGAAACTAAGTAGCTTCTGTGAAGGTTGGCGACATGATTTGTCGGAAATAACGAAGCCCCCACGAAGGTGCTGACAAGCATATGATATCTTGGCTGAGCCTTCTTTCCCCGTGAGTTACTTAGCTTAGTATCTGATATACCTCGTCATGGCATTACTTACTACCACTCCGATGATGCCAGTCGAAAAAGGAGGTAGATGTCTTAGGGAGGAGAAGGTCTGAAGTGAAAAATGGATTGTAGCTAGTTAGATGTCTACTTGCACTGAGGAATATAGGAGCATCAACTTCGGGACCAGTAAGAAGGTCAAAAACTTCCTTTAAAAAAATCAGTCGGCGAGCACCGGGACACCACATACAGTGACGACTCCAACTACGACGTCTACTGAAGGGATATCTAGTCTCCAGCAACAATGGTCCGTGCGTTAGAATATGTATAGCCGCCCTGATCGCCGTTAATACCTGTACATTTACCCCTCGTAGGATGCAATTAGAGATAAAGAAAAAGACTGGACGTACGTCTGTCTTACTCGTGGTCAATGCTTGGGTAAACACAAATTTAATCATTCTAGCCAGCAAGGGCTACTGAAGCAGCAGATCCGTTACTATTACTATTGCTTAGATAAAGAGCCCGATGCGCTACATTCTCCTAACTTGGATCATTCCCTGGGTTGAACCGTCGAGCTGTCAACGGTTGCCAAGTATTTCTTTTCTGGCGTAGGAGAACCAATGGATTAGAATTCTATCGCCTCCCGCGTAGCATCCCCTAGTCAAGGCTAGATACTTGGTGGTCGAAACTGGTGAGTATAAGCGTCCGAGCCATTTATAGGCGAAAGCTACGAATTGTTCTCTCGCATTGCGCGGGAAGGACAGAACGACATTCTGGTTAAGTACAACATGGCGAATTTACCAGCCGACCTCCTCGCTCAACCCCGGAAATTCAGGAGCATCACAATTAGGCGTGCCCCTACAAAACGTCATAGCATGAATCCACCTAATCTTGCCCTTCTCAACGCGGAACTCATGACTATCCGGCCCCAGAATGCCAAACTCGCTTAAGATGTTCACCGAACCCACAGACTCATCAATCACGTATCTCCGATCCCGCATCTCGACACTGAAAGGCGGTAGTCCGGCATCGCACGTGTCGTTCGCGAGCCCCTGACCCATGTACGCGCCGCCCTCGAGACGGTCACACGGCGCGCCCCACGGCACGATCGTAGACCCGTTGCTGAAGTATGCGTAATATGCATCTGCAGCGGCTTGTATTCTTGCGCGCGAGTCGCGGTCCGAAGGCGCGATGGGCGCCCAGTCTTCGCGGAGGAGGTAGTGCAGCGCGTGTGTGGTGTTGAAGTATAGGTCACCTTCGGTGGTTATTACACAGTCGATCTTCGTGATTTTTCCCGTGCCCGCGTCGAGCCGCAGTTGTGTTCCGATTTGGTACCCTGGACTAGGTTTTACGGATATGAGCTCTGAGAATGTAGCGCAGGCTACGGTGTCATAGATATGTCGCGTGTGCGCAATCGCTAGTGGCTGATTGAGGATAAGGCTTTCTGGGATTGTGCTTTTGGAGTTGTTCTCGACCAGTGTTGCATTATCGGAGAGAAACGTTGATAACCATTGTGGCTGTCCTGTACTCTGCGCTGCGATGTATCTGTTTGTAGCTTCTTGCAAAAGTGCCCTGTCGCATGTTTGATTTTGGAATGGTAGGAATTTAGCCGCCGAGGCCGATATGAAAAGTGCGAGTTGATATTTCATTCCGATGGCTCTGCTGGTAACAAGTGGAAGTAAGTATAATGAGTGCAACAGTACAGCAAAGATCTCTGAATTCAAGAATGTGTTATTAGGTAAAGCCTCTTAGTTAAAATAGATTTATAGTTAGTTATGAGCCGTAATGGCGGCTGAAAGCATCAACTATGGGTGCGCTTCGGCCCAAAAGGGGGAGGGGAACGCTGCTTGATATAACCGATTCGGCTACGGTAATTTGGAAAGATACGAAGCCGTCTACCTTATCCACGATCTGGTCACCTAACTTTGAGAACATGCGACAAATGTAATACTAATGGAACACAAGCATTGTCTTATTCTCACAACTCTAATTCTAGCTTAGGTTTATAATCACTACTTATTATCACACGGATTCAAGGAGCTGGGACTGAGACCGCACCCGAGACCCTTCGGGCCCGGATTCTAATATCATATATGAGCAGCAAGGCTTGAACGAGGCCTCAGCCACTTGACTTTTCGTATATGCCTGATCGAATGAACCAGGCTATACGAGAGTGAGGCTTTCGCATATACAGACCTCACGTCGCCCCCTGGCTGAAGGGGGGATTACACCTTCGTAGCCCCTTTCCTCAAGCCCTTTGCTACAATGCGTGTGAGATCGTGAGACTGTGGGTTTCGAGTTGTACAACCAGACGGTGTGACCCAAAAGATTTCAAGGATTCTGTTGGACAGGCTCCGCTACCTCATCTGGGAATCTAATCGTTCGGGGCGGGGGGACGGCTGGCTGTGGAACGCCCCTTGAAGAACCCGGCCGCGACGGTTCTGCCGACTCTTGGGGTGGGACAACTGAGCCGCCAATTCTATAAACTGGCCTGGCCGAAGCCGAACGCGAACGATTTGGAGTGTTGGCGTTACCCCCAACATCAACGCTTGACGCATGCGCAGAAATGCGCGGATCGATCAAACTGCCCGTCTGGAATGGAAGACGCTCTGTGCCTTCGGGTGTTGTTGTAGTCCTCGAGAACGTTCTGGGCAGATAGAAGCCAAGTTTACCAAGTGGTATGCTGAGCCCGTGGACAACCTTGGCGAATTGTTGGCAGTGATTCATGAATCATCATGGGAAATAACTTACGACACTAACGACAACCATGAACCAAACTATGACGCTGACAGCTTCTTTTATGTTGGCCACATCTGACCTGGGTTCATCACCGCCACCAGGATTTAAAGTGTCAATAAAATCGTTCGTAACGTACTGCGGTTGTAAACGGTTACCAAGATTAGCCGATAGACCATCTTGAACAGGCGCAGCTTTCCGGCTGCTGTTAAGGTGATATAAAATGAACCGATGCTGGGAATGACAAGCCAGCTGGGAAGAATTCAACAACTTACGAGATAGAAGATGGCAGAGCAGCCGATCGGTCCAAAGAACCCCATGAATATAGCATGTCGAATGCCTTCAATCTGATGAATCTTCCGGTGAAAGCCTAGTACGAAGGGTGGCCGTCTAAGTAGTAGTATCAAAATACCTAGCGGAATAAGGCGGTAAATCGGGATAACGCTATTCGCCACAAAGCTATGCCATGGGCAGACCGCACCATACCACATGAAGATCGAGACGTTGAGAAGCATGTCGATCGTCGGTTGAAGCGAGCTACTCGTCGTATTAGTTCGGAGGGGATGGAATGTCACTAGTAAAAGCGCAGACATATAGCTTACTACATTCGATTAGCATGCAAGATATAGAAGTTTCCGAGGCGGTCCAAACCTCGTCAAGGGTTTCCAGGCGAAACCAGTCGTCCCAAGTGAACACATTGCCCGCGATGAAACATGAAAGAATGTCATCACTACCGATTAGACCGCAAGTTCCCGTGATAAAAAGGGCCAATGAAATGGCAAAAACGAGAAAACTTTCTCGGTCGACACATTTACGGTCTTCACAGTAGTGGAGGAGCTCTTTAGCAAGCCATCCTACTACAGCACCATATATGACGCTTAAAATAACCGTATAGCCCCAGGTCTCTCCGAACCAGAGGCCGATCGCGAGGCCACCCCCGCCGGAGAACATATGACCGCCATCACCGACGTATTTGATCAACCAAAGAGCAAGGAATAGAAAGGGATAGCCGAGACCGTCATTGGCTCCCGACTCAGCAATAATGATCTTTTGAAGATCTTTGGGGACATTGTTGTCGGCGAACTTACCCTTAACAATAACATTGGATAACACCGGATCAGTAGGCGTTACACAAGCCCCTATTGCTAGGGCATGGAGGAAGGAAAGATGAGGAACGAGGGCCCAGACCAGGAGACTCGTTGTTAACCACATAGCTGTCATAATGGGTCCCAGGAGAAGGGCGAGGGGCTTCCATTCTTTTTTGAGATAGCGACTTGGAAGCTGTATGCCGGATAGAACAAGCTGAACGCCCAGCACCAGGCGAGTAAAGTACAAGGTGACGGCATCGAGATTGATTTGTGAGCCTGCGTATTCGAGCGGCCGCACCCAATTTAATGCATGCGGCGAGAAAGTGACGCCAGCTAAGAGGGAGATGACTTGAAAGAATCTGGGTCAGTGTCTGTAACGGGAGCGGCACGACCAAACAATTGTGGCGACTCACGTGCTTCAGAGAGATAGAAGTTCTCCTTCAATAAATAGGATACCAGGCCAAATAGCGAGACCCAACCGCCGAGAACACTGACTACCAGGTTGAAATTGGTAATTCTGTAGGCGTTATCAACAAACGAAAGCGCCAACTCGTATTGCGGGTTTCACTTACTCCAACGTTGGCATCGCGACAGCCGAGGAGGCTAAGATAGAAAATCTCGATCTGTCGACTCGCAGAGTGCTGATGCGATAAGCAGAAATAGATTTATTTTATTGAATCGAATACAATTCCGCAGGAAATTTGGACAAGAAGCAAGGTTAATGACGCAGCCCGCTAACTTAGATACCTACCGCCTAATAGGTACCTCTAGGTAGCGTATTTATGCGCCCAGAAAAGAGGGACAGGGTATAGTACTTTGTTAATTACCCCACTGCCTCTAGAACATTGATGTCGATATCCTGTGAAAGCTTTATTTCTTGGCACCGGCTGGACTATATTTAAATGTATACACAAGTGGTTGTTGATATCTCGTTGACTTTAATATTGCTGTTTTTTACAAAAAAAATAGAGGCCATCGCTTCCACGGAAAACAGCGCCGACAACGTTAATGGACAACTTGTTCGCCAAGACATATAGCTTATCTAGAAGCCCGCCGCTATTGGTGGGCGAAGATCACGGGCCAGAACTGCATGCAGATACGTAATTCCCCGACGGAATACATACAAAAGGACTCAGACGACAGAGACATAGGGTCACTTATCATAATTAATACAATAAGATTAAATCGTGGGTTTTGCGTGGGTTTAACGAATTACATAAAGGTGTATTCGCCTTTGCAGCACTATTACTATATAAACAACTAAACAAGAGCATATTATATAGTATTATTAAATAGGCTTTATATGTATAAATACGAAGTAAAACAAACGCGTAAAACAAAGTACTAATTCTAGTTCTTAATAATTAATTAATTATTATACGGAAGCATTATAAAATAAAGAATATAAATATATATACATAGCTACGTTATATAATATATACTGCTACTATATATATTATATATAGCTTAAATATATAAAGGTTAAATAGCTTACTTATTAATTAGCTATTGCTTTTTATATAATTATAAATATATTTTAATATTAATAGTTTTTTTTTTTTTATTAAGTAATACTTAATATTTTTTTATAATTTTATATAATAATAAAAAGATTAAATAAATAAAAGTATAGTTTAATTTATATACTTTTTTTTTATATAAAGTTATAAATTAAAAAGCTATAAATTAAAATAGCTTTATATATAAAATAAAGCTAGCTAATAAAATTGTTTAATTAATTTTAAAAGTTTAGTTTTTATTTATATATATTTATTAAAAAAAATATATATATTATTATTTATATAGTTTAAATTTTATAAGCTAGTTTTTATATAATGCTTTTTTTTTTTTTTTTTTTTTAATAATAATAAAAATATTACTGCTATATTATTATTGCTGCTGCTTATTTATATATATAATAATTTGCTTAATTTATTAAATAATAAATAATAAATAAAGTTTAAATATTTAAAGTAAAAATAAAGCATAATAATCCTATTAAAAAAAACGAACATAAAATTATTTATAAAGCAGATAATATTTATATATATAAGTCTTATATAATAAGTAGCGCTAAGTATTACCTTTAAAAAAAGTATTATTACCTTTATTTACACTTAAGCATTAAACCTTTTAAAAGTCCTTATTAAAATATTAAGCGCAAAAAAAAAACTCTGTTAACTTTAATAAATTAATTATTAATATATAAAATAATACATTTAATTAATTAATTTTTAGTTTTAATAGCTTTTAATCTTTTAAAAAACTTTTTTCTTTTTTTTTAACCTTGTTTTTAACTACGTCCTTTTTTTATAAACGTAAATTATAACGTATTAATAGCTTAAAAGCAAAATCTATTAATAATATAATTAATATGTTTAAAAAAATAATAACCTTATATAGTTTTTTTTTATGCTTAAATATAAGTTTATTAATTATTATTAATAGCTTTTTAAATATTTTTTTTTTTAATTTAATATTAAATTAAAAGTTATGCTATACTTAATATTTATTAATAAGCTTTTATAAATAATATAAATAATATTTAAAATATTATTAATTATATTTATAACTTTAACTTTTTTATTTAATAAAATAATTAAATCTAATTTTTTTATAATTTAAATAATGCTTAAAGATTATTTTTACTTTATAAACTTTATTATTATTATTATTATTAAAGTATTAATTAGTTTTAATTAAACTAAATAAAAAAATAGTTTGCTTAAATAAGTTTTTATTATTTTTTATAAATTAAAGCTATATAATAAAAATAACTAAATAAATATAATAATGTTTAAAAAAGTTTAATTTATAAGCTAAGTTATTAATTTTATATTTAATTGTTTAAAATTTAGCGCATTATTAAAAATACTTTTTTAAAAGTTTATTTAATAAATAATACTTATTATATAAACGTAGTAATATTTTATTACTAAAAAAAAATTTTAAAAAATAATATTTTTAATTAAATTATTTTTTAATTTTTATAATAGTAAAATTTATTATTAATTTAATATTTTAACATAAATAATTATAAAATATTTATACTTTTTTAAAAATATAACTATTAGTTTATTTTATAATTAAATTAAAAAAGCTTAATAATTTAAATTTAAATAACTATTTATATAAAATAAATTATATAGCTTATAAATATATAAAATTTAAGTTTTATTATAAAATAAATATAAGTTTAATTTAATTAAACTTAAGTTATATAAAGTTATAATATTTAATTATAATTTTAATTATTTAATTTTTTTGTTTTAATAATTTATTTATTTAAAAATAATACGTAGTAATTATTAATAACTTTATATTTAATGCTTTTTATATATTTTTTTAAAAGTTAAAAATAAACTTATAATTATAATTAAAAATAATTTTTTTAAAAATTTTTTAATCGTTTAATAATAGTTACTTAATTAAAACAGTAGCTTAATTTTTAATAATATACTTTTTATTTTTAAAAATAAACAACGTTTATTTAAATATAAAATATAATATAATTATTATATAGTTATAAAATTTATAATATAATTAGCTTAAAAGTTATTAAAGCATATTTATAAATTTAATATATAATAATATCATAAATAAAAAGCACTTAGGTTAAATATAATAGTAATAATCTTAATAATAAGTATAATATATAGCATATAAAACTAAAGCTTAAAAAAAAAAAAAAACAAGTCCATAATATAAATAGAAATAGTAAACTAATATCTAGTAACTTATAATAGCTAAAAATATATTATAATAATTATTCTCCCTTTTTAATATAAATCGGCTTTAATTTATAATATAGTTTTAATTAATTAATTTAACTAATATTATAAAATTATCCTAATTTTAATTAGCTAATAAATTAATTATACAGTATTATAATTATATAAGTATAATATTTTTATATATACATAATTATTAAGTAATATATATTAATTTTGTTATTAATTTACGCTAGATTTAAAACATAAAAAAGCGCTTAGCCACCCGCACTTTGTTTTTTTTTCCTTTTTTTTTTTTAAGTTTTGCAATTTCTTATTTTTGCCCTTATTATTTATGCTACTTTTTTATACTTAGTTTAAACTTTTTTTAATTTATTATTATCTTTTTTTTATACTTTATTTATTGTGCTAATATAATACTTCTTTATATGTGCTAATAAACAGTTCGTACTAAAAATCGAAAGTTTAGCTAATAAAGCGTTATTTAAAATATATATAGTTTGTTAGCTTACTAAAAATGTTTTAGCTATTACTTTTATAGTTTTTAACCTAAAAATAAGTTATTGCTTTATATAACTTATAAATAAAAAAATCTAGGCTTTTTAAGCTATTTAAGCTATTAAAATAGCTATAATATATATAAACTTATAAGTTTATTTACTTTTATTTTGTTTTATAATTATTATTAAAATAAAAGCTTTTTATAATAATATATTTTAATATAATTAAACTAAACGATTTGCTTATTTAATTATATATTATTTTTTATTTACGTTATATTAATTTAAATAACTATAACTTTTTTATAATTATTAATATAAATAAAACAACTTTTTAGTATAATTTAATTAAGCATTGGGCTAAAATCGCTAGGTTTTAGTACTACTTTTTTATAATATTTATTTAGCTATTTATTATTTATTATGCTGCTTATTACATTATTAGCAAAATAAATAATATAAAAAAGCATCGTTTAAAATATTAAGCTTATATTTATAAGCATAAAACTTTATAGTAGCAAATTTTTTAAGCAATTCTTGCTAACGTTATAAATACTTTATTTTATACTATTTTTAGGTTAATTTTTTATTTAAATAAAATGCAAATATATATATAGCTTATAACTATATTATTATTTTTTAGTTTAGTCCTTATAATATTAGTTATATAGCTTAATATTTAGCTATTTAAATATTTTAAAAAAAAATAAAAAAAATTAGCAAAAAATATAGCAGTAATATATATTAAAAGTTTTAATATAAGCTATTAAAAAATAATAATATATTAAAGTTTAATAAAGCGTAAATTTGTTTATAATTTATATGTAGCTTATTAATAAAGCGTAAAATATATAACTATTTTTAAAAAAATAAGTTTAATTTTTATTATGTATATTTAATAGTTATTTATATTATATTTAAAATTAAAGTAATTAAATTTTAAAGCAAATTAAAAAGCTTAGTAATAAATATTTATATTTAATTAATATTATATAAGCTTTTAGCTTATTTTAAATATTAATCCCTAGTTTTTAAATATTTAATTAAATAATTTTTAAGCTATATATTTTACTTTTATAATCTAATAATTTAATAATTAGTAAGTTATAAAAGTATTAATAATATAAAACTAATAAATAATATAATCGTTTATGTTTTAAAATATATTTAAGTATTAATTATTAATCTTATATTTTTTCTTTTTATAACAGCTTTTTTAAGTTTTAAATTTATTAATTACTTTTTAAGCTATAATATTAATAACTAATACTTATTAGTTATATTTATTAAACTAGCTTTATTATTTAATTTTATAATATAAATTATAATTATATATTATTTTATTTATTATATTTTTTATTTTTTATTTATTTTTATAATTTTTAAAAGCTAATATAAATAAATTATGCTTTAATTTAATTATTTAAAGCTTTAATAATTAAACTAAAAAAACGTTATAAAACTAATTATATTAAATAAAAAAATTAAAATAATAAGCTAATAATTTAATTTAGCTTATTATTTTAAAAAGTTTAATAAATTTTAAAGCTAATTTTTAATATTTAAATCTTAAGTTTTTTATAAAAAGTATTATTATTTAATTAATTTTATATTTAATAAATTTATACTTAATATTATATTATTTTATATATTTTTTAATTACTTTTTATTATTAATTTATAAGTTTGTTTTAAATTATTTTTAATTGCTTTATTTAATTTTATATTTTTAATACTTTTTTTAAAGTAAAATTATTTTTAATAAATAATTAAAATTTTAATAAATAACTATATAAAGCTTTAAAAAATATTTTATTAATAATATTATTTATAGCTAAATTTATAATAAAATAAGCTTAAAATAATAATTAAAACTAATTAATTTATTTATTATTTATAAAATAATAAAAATAATATTTAATTATTTAATTTATTTGCTTTATTTAATTATTAATTTTAAAATAAAATATTATTAAATAACGTTTTTTAATTTTAATATAATAATATAGCTTATTTTAAAATTAATTTATAAATATAATGTTTTAATTAAATATAATTTTAATAAATAATTTAAATTAATATTTAATTTTTTAATAAAATAAAACAACTAATTTAATAATTATTATTATAATAAATATAAAAAATAAATAAGTTATTTTAATAAATTAATTAATAATAATTAATATAAAGTTTATTAATTTAT